>JALXFT010001613.1:0-79999 GCA_023376895.1 Aspiorhynchus laticeps
CCCAGACCGGCCTCTTTGGCGACTGCGGTCGAGAAACTTCGCCAGCAGTTTTCGGCTGTACAGAAGCAGTCTGAGGCGATCAGTCACATCCTGCCACGGCGGTCCGCTGTTGCATCCACTCTGCCGCCGGCAGTACCTCAGCCTGCTCGTCGCCAAGGGCGACCCCCTGCGACTGCCCCCGCTCCCGCGCCGCAGCAACAGCCTCCACCCAAGCGGCGCCGTGGAGCCAGTCGTAAGCGGGGTCCCCAGCCCGTCCAGGCCCCCGCCAAGAGGGGCGGCAAAGCCAAGAGCAAGAGATTGGTTTGCAGCGATCGACCTGAAGGACGCGTACTTTCATGTCTCGATTCTTCCTCGACACAGGCCGTTTCTGTGCTTTGCGTTCGAGGGTCGAGCATATCAGTACAAGGTCCTGCCCTTCGGGCTGGCCCTGTCTCCCCGCGTCTTCACGAAAGTCGTGGAGGGAGCCCTTGTTCCCGTGAGAGAACAGGGCGTTCGCACCCTCAACTATCTCGACGACTGGCTCATTCTTGCTCAGTCTCGGGAGCAGTTATGCGAACACAGGGATTTGGTGCTCAGTCACCTCAGTCAGTTGGGCCTTCAGGTCAACTGGGAAAAGAGCAAACTCGCCCCAGTGCAGAGGATCTCTTTTCTCGGTATGGAGTTGGATTCGGGTCGAACAGTCAGCACGCCTCACAGAGGAACGTGCTCAGTCGGTGTTGAACTGCCTGAATACATTCAGGGGCAGGACAGCGGTCCCACTGAAACTTTTTCAGAGGCTCCTGGGGCATATGGCAGCCGCAGCGGCAGTAACCCCGCTCGGTTTGCTTCATATGAGACCGCTTCAGCACTGGCTTCACGGCCGAGTCCCGAGATGGGCGTGGCAACGCGGCACGTACCGAGTGGCAATCACTCCGGAATGCCGCCGAACCTTCAGCCCGTGGTCAGACCCTTTGTTTCTCCGGGCAGGAGTGCCCCTAGAGCAGGTGTCCCGGCATGCTGTGGTCTTCACGGATGCCTCTGCCACTGGCTGGGGTGCCACGTACAACGGGCATACAGTGTCAGGGGTGTGGACGGGCCCCCAACGGCATTGGCACGTCAACTGCCTCGAGTTGCTAGCAGTACACCTTGCCCTGGGCCGCCTGAAGGGACCGTTACGGGGCAAGCATGTGCCGGTCCGTACGGACAATACTGCGACCGTTGCGTACATCAACCGTCAAGGGGGTCTGCGCTCCCGTCGCATGTCGCAACTCGCCCGCCATCTCCTCCTTTGGAGTCAGAAGCATCTGAGGTCGCTTCGCGCCATTCATGTCCCTGGTGTGCTCAACCGTGTGGCCGACGAGCTCTCACGAGCTGCGCTGCCAGGAGAGTGGCGACTCCACCCCCAGGTGGTCCAGCTGATTTGGGGAGAGTTCGGCGAAGCTCAGGTAGACCTGTTTGCCTCGCCAGAAACCTCTCACTGCCAGTTGTTCTACTCCCTGTCCGGGGGAACACTCGGTACAGATGCACTGGCGCACAGCTGGCCCCGGGGCCTTTGCAAATATGCGTTTCCCCCAGTGAGCCTACTTGCACAGACCTTGTGCAAAGTCAGGGAGGACGAGGAGCAGGTCTTGCTAGTTGCGCCCTATTGGCCCAACCGGACCTGGTTCCCGGAACTCTCGCCCTCGCGACAGCCCCTCCCTGGCGAATTCCTCTGAGAAAGGACCTTCTTTCTCAGAGACGGGGCACCCTTTGGCACCCGCGTCCAGACCTCTGGAAACTCCATGTCTGGTCCCTGGACGGGACGCGGAGGTCCTAGGTGACTTACCCTCTGAGGTACTTAACACCATCGCTTTGGCACGTGCACCGTCTACGAGACGTGCTTACGCCTTGAAGTGGAACCTGTTCATCGAGTGGTGTTCTTCTCGCCGAGAAGACCCCCGAAGATGTTCGATCGGTGTCGTGCTTTCCTTCTTGCAGCAAGGGTTGGGGCGTAGGCTGTCTCCCTCCACCCTCAAGGTTCATGCTGCCGCTATTTCCGCATGCCACGACCACATCGATGGTAAGTCTGTTGGTAAGCACGACCTGGTCGTCAGGTTCCTTAGGGGGGCGAGACGGTTAAATCCTCCTCGACCCCCCTCCATACCCTCTTGGGACCTTGCTCTGGTGCTTCGAGCACTCCAGATTGCTCCCTTTGAGCCTTTGCAGTCAGCAGACTTAAGGATTCTGTCTATGAAGACTTTGTTGCTGGTTGCATTGGCCTCCATCAAGAGGGTAGGGGACCTGCAGGCATTTTCGGTCGATGAATCGTGCCTAGAGTTCGGGCCGGGTGACGGCCACGTGGTACTGAGACCCCGGCCTGGCTATGTGCCCAAGGTTCCTACCACTCCCTTCAGGGACCAGGTAGTGAGCCTGCAAGCGCTACCCCTGGAGGAGGCAGACCCAGCCCTGGCTTTGCTCTGTCCAGTTCGCGCCTTGCGACTGTACATAGACAGAACTCAAAGCCTCAGGACCTCAGACCAGCTTTTTGTCTGTTACGGAGGCCAGCAGAAGGGAAAGGCTGTCTCCAAGCAGAGGATGGCCCACTGGATAGTGGACGCCATCGCCTTGGCTTATCAAGCACAAGGCGTGCCCTGCCCGCTCAGGTTGCGTGCCCACTCTACGAGAGGCGTGGCATCCTCCTGGGCGTTGGCTCGTGGCGCCTCGCTGACAGATATCTGTAGAGCTGCGGGCTGGGCGACACCTAACACGTTCGCTAGATTCTATAGCCTTCGTGTCGAGCCGGTCTCCTCCCGTGTTCTCACCTCAGGTCAGGAGCACGGAGAGGTCCCGGCTTAGTGTCGGCTTGCTGCGTTACATGCGCTTATTGCTCCAGAGAGTCCCTACAAGGCAGACCCTGTTGAGTCCTTCGATCACCTTTCGGCAGCCAGACGTGGCGGAGCGTCTGGCGCCAGGCCTTACTCCGTTGTATCCTTGAGAACCGGATTTAGGCTGGATCCCATATGGTGACCCTTCGGGATCCCATATGTGTTATTCCACGGGTTGCTCCTAAACAAGCCCGTGTCTTTCCCTCTGGGAGAACCCACCTCTCGTCAGGTTGGAGTCACCCCAGTATTTCCATATGTAGTACAGCCCTACAGGGTTAGTCCATATGTACTTCTCCACATAACTCCTTTGGGGAAGGATGTGGCTTCCGCAGTGTTCCTTTCCAGTGAAAAGGTACGCTTTCCCAGTGTTATCCAATAGTCTCACTGAATGGGTTTTGGGGAACAGCAGTGATCGACACACTCTGTGTTGGCCCTGTCCCACCGTCCTTAAGCAAGGGGGTACAGGAGGCTTGCTACAGAGCGCTGGAAGGGGGCAGCTCCTGTGGCGCTTTGGTAGGGATTCCTATTCGTCGGTCAGTCCGACGTACGTCGAACGTGACCGACTGAATGGGAACGTCTCGGTTACATAGGTAACCCTCGTTCCCTGAAGGAGGGAACGGAGACGTACGTCCCGTCGCCACAGTCGCTGGACCCGCTGATGCTGCCGTCTTACTTGTTCACGCACGCAACGCACCTGCTGCTCATTATATACCCGCGCTGCGAGGTGAGCAGCTGCTGCATATGATTGCATGCCAATGTGCATTGGCTCGTTTTAGTTACACTCGAAGCAGATTGGCCTCTCTAGCGAGATTCCTATTCGTCGGTCAGTCCGACGTACGTCTCCGTTCCCTCCTTCAGGGAACGAGGGTTACCTATGTAACCGAGACATTTCGTTTTGAGTTCATATCCCGACCGCTAGATGGCAGTCTTCATCTCTGAACTTAAACAGTGACAGGAAATACTAGCATTAGAGCACACCACTAATGTTCGCGTTAATCTAGTTCACTGCCAGTAATGGAGGATGAAAGAATTGTTCCAGCTCTCGTTTCGGTGTACAAAGCTGAAGTGTGGCGTCATTTGGGCTTTTGTGGTAATGTCCGCCCCGACGCTTGCCGTGCCCCGTGTGAAAAGCCTTCGCGCGACTGCGGTCAAGCCATCCGCACTTTTTTTTTAATATGCGCGTCTAATCGTGCACTTACGGTACGGGTGCTGAGAGCAGTCTAAATGGATGTAAAGAAGCTGTCATACCGGCGTTTCCTTTACACTTTTGCTTTTTTTAATTTTTGATTTTAATGTTTGTAAATACATTGTTTTTGTACATAAACGTTTGTATTGTACATTAATTATCATATTAATGTTAATAAATGTTAATATTATTGTTTTTTATTAATTGTTATTTCTTAATTTTAATGTTTGTGTGCGTGCGTGTGTGTGTGTGTGTGTGTGTATATATATATATATATATATATATATATATGTTATGTATGTATGTATATATATTTTCATTTTCCAACACTCATAAAAAGTGTTCCTTTATAGGTTAGCTCATTCTTCTAATTTATATTTATTCAGAGTGACCCTGAATATTACTGTATTAATTGTCAAGTCATTTTACTGTATAGATTTGGAGAAAATTAAAAGCAAATTCACCCCAAACAACAAAATGCGTCCTAGCAGGATGCGGCGCGGGGTGCGGCGGGCGGCAGGGTCGCCACGCAGCTGCAGCTTTCTGTCGTGTCGGGGGTGTTTTGTGTAGTTGGGGCGATGCTCGCGTCGCGGTCTCTGCGATTCCACGCAGAACATAAATATAAACTGAAAAACCTGTGAAATCCAAGTGGAAAGGTTCTGAGAATGTTCAACATCTGTATTTATTTTATTGTTTACATTTTGTTTTCATTAGGAATCCAGCAAGCACTTTATTTTTCATTAATACTAAGCAGATGTATTTTTTTGCTCAGATCAAAATGTTATGACATTGTATATTACAATTGTAAACTTAAACTGTGAACTTTTAAAGCAGGGTCTAAAAATATATATGGTCTTTTTTATTAAATACATTTTATACATACATTTAAGTAAAGAATCCTGCAAGCACTTAAAATTTTCCCCCTTGACTCATACTGCACAAAAAGTGGTTCAATAATGTTGAATATTACAGGGACTGATTATTGCAAATGCAGATCCCAGTGTGTTCTGGTTAAACAATTTATATTTATTTATTTATTTGTTGCTAAGGTTTGCATATAGTGGTGTGCTCTTAATGACAGCTTTCCTAAAAATATATCCTATTCCTAAAATAAGAAATATCCCAATATATCGCCTTGCTTACAGTATCGCAATGTATCGCAATATATCGTATCGCAACCCCTGTATCGTGATACGTATCGTATCGCCAGATTCTTGCCAATACACAGCCCTAGTAAACATGCCCCCGTCCCAAATATTTTGAGACCTGTTGCAGGCATCAAATTTGAAATTAGCTAATTTTGTGCATAAAATCTTAAAATTTCCCAGTTTAAACATTTATGTTATCTATGTTCTATTGTGAATAAAATATTGGCTCATGTGATTTGAAATTCTTTTAGTTTTCAATTTATTCAAATTTAAAAAACGTCCCAACATTTCCGGAATTCGGGTTGTAGTTATTATTTTTAGTGAGTAAATGTGTTTTTGTCCGTATGCACAGACCCCAATTTGATCAAATTTTTGCATTTTAGGATGACAAAAAATTAAATTATAGACAACAAATGTAAAGATCACATTTCATGGTTTGCATTTTGCTAAATAAACAATTGTTGGATACTTTTGCATAACTAAGTGATTAAAAAATGCTTTTAATCGTTTTTAATTTAGAAATAGATATTGGGTTTAACATTACACAGAGTAATTGTTTTGATTTGGCAATGTTTTTTGTTGTTTTTCGTAAATTAATTTGTGACGTCATTCATTTTGTCACATGTTGTGTGTAGTAAATAAAGAGATTCATGATGCAGAATGACCAAATAAAGACTGAGTATGAAACCAACCTGTTTGTTGCTCAGTATCTTCATGTTTGACTCTGAATGCTTCTTCAGTCGTCACCTCTTCACTCTCCTCTTTAATAAGCGCCATCTCTGTTTGTTTCTCAGCATCTTCTTGTTTGAGAGTATATGCTTTTTCAATCATCATGTCTTCACTCTCGACTTTAATAAACGCCATCTTTATAACAGTGACACATGGATCTCAGTCGCTTCAGCAGAAGTTTTTCTGTGTGTTTAAGATGAGAATAATTAACAGACAGATCTCTGTGTGCATCTCAATCAGCTCCCTAGTTCAGTAGTCAGCACACTAGTAAGGGAGTCAGTTAGAAGTGAGAGTTAATGACCTGATTAGACAAAAACACTCAAAACTAGCACTGCAAGAAATAAAAGAACACAGATCATACAGACATTTTATATATGAATTTCTAATTTACATTTATCATGCATTGATTTATAGATTATGTTTAATAGGTAAGACTTTCAGGAAAACAGTCAGTTGATTTGTAGAAGCTGTCATTACACACAGGGGCGGATCTAGAAAATTATTGATAGGGTGGCAACACCAAAGCAAGTGTAGTTTTGGGAATTTATGGCCTGACATACACCGCTGTGTTAAAAAATATTGCATTACCACAAAGTAATCATCTATACTGATTAAAATGAAAATAAATAACATTTCAATCTCCATGGGATCAAGTCAAGATACACACACACAAAAAAAAAACTTAAGAAAAACAATCAACAGATTCTAAATGTGTCTGAGCTTGTATCACGTAGGACGATGAGCAGTTTTATTAATATTAAATGGCTACTTGGTTAGTGTAAATAACGTTTTAGTGCAAGTTTAAGAGCAACAAAAATTTTTGGTAACACTTTCTATGAAGCCCGTATTTATAATACATTATAAGGGTATTCTTAATGCATTATAAAAAACATTATAATGTTATAAAATCTCTATAATATTCATAACAACAATTATAATGCATTATAGTACTTAAGTATTTGTGTTATAACTTTTAAGAGTATGATTATTTATAGCACACAATGAACACCATATTAAATCTACTTCATTTATAATGGGCTATATCATTGCTTGACATTGTTTATTTAAGGTCTGCACAGTACCTTACTACATCTCTTGAGTGCAATGTTTATATAACTAATTGTATTAGTAGACTTAGGTAGGGTAGGTAGAACGTTCACATACTTGCAAAGTATCCTATCCTATGTATGTCTGTTGAGGAACCATCAAAATAAAATAAACCATCTCAATAAAGTATGCAGTATATTCAGCAGACACACTACTAATACTCTCATGACTGCTAGTTGACATGTAGTTGCAGAGCTACTTATCAACAGCGGTCTAAAGGGTGCCATCAAAATAATCAAACTGATATTATAGAAAAAAAAAAGTTCAAAGCAAATGTGTCATATTACGCATTCATCTGATCTGAAGTTTTTTCCCTAAAGATTGCATGCCTGTACCTCAAAAAGTATTAAAGATATCTTAATGCCCTTTTAGATTTTGGGTCTTAAACTTCATTTTAGTAATATTCAACAATGTGAAGCCTCATTGAGACCTTCTATCTTTAGGACTGAATGATGTAGGGGATTGAAAATAAATATTCGAAAAACTAGAATCTAAAATCATATTGTTATATCTTTAATGCTTCTTGAGTTATAGGTATGCAACCTTTGTAAAAATAATATTTATGGCACTCGGACAGGTATGTTCAATGCAGTAGTTTGGACAGAAGGAATAGAGATACAGCACTAGTTTCAGCAATATTTGTTCTTCAGATAGTCCTCTTTAAAAGAGAATTAGTATCATATTTTTGAAAAGTTACCCACATTTGGTTTTTGAGCACTGAAAATGTGTACAATTTAACGATTTCCCTCAGGAGCCATATTGAGATCTCAATATCTCTGGAACCAAGCCATACAGGGCCTTAAAAATGAAATTGCCAAAAGAAAAGTTTGTTAAAACACAAAATCTAAAAGGGCATTAAAATATCTTTAATACTTCTTGAGTTACAGGCCTGCAAAATTTGGAGAGAAAAAACTTGATTATTATTTTTTTTTTGAATGGTCACCATTGGCACATAATGCAACGAAGATTTCTAAAGTCCACAGATTTTACTAATAGATCTACCAATCTCTGTGAAAAAGTAACATTATGATGCTGCCATCACATAAATACGGTCGACATAACCACCGTGCATTATTTTTCACTCACTCAGTGACACACACACACACACACACACACACACACACAGAGAGAGAGAATTCATCCCCTCAGGCTGTAAATCAACCTCGAAGTAAAAGCCCTGCACAATTTTTGATGGTTTGTTGCATATTTTAGTTTCCCTGGTCTTCCTAATAAAGTTAATATTACTACTATTATTAAAACATTTTTTTTTTTTTTTACTTTGGCATTAACCAAAAATAAAAAAAATTGTCTCTTTGGTCAAAAAATTTCCCTTATAGGATTGCTAAAATCATGCAGTGTGTTTTGGGCTTAGAATGTCATCAGCGTGTTAAATCAGATGACACACAAAACCTACCAAATAATACACAGACTACTTTTTAAACAATCACTCTTATCATTCCTGACAGGCCAGAGATCAAGCAGTGTGTTTATGATGCACTGCTGCACAACACAGGGAGCGAGACTGTTACTGTTACTCGTCTGTGGAGGGGCTTTATTATAAATAAATAAAAAACGATGTTCATTACTGTTATTAGATAGATTAAAACGTATTTAATTCATTTCAAAGTTCTCTATAAAACTGTCTGAACGGTTAGTAAAACACTTTAAAGGATTACAAACACAAACCTTTCTTCAGCAGAAACTTATGATGTCACGTCGCCACGCCAAAATAAAAGTTCTGTTCACACAAAACAGAAATTCACATACAGAAAACAGATTTACACTACAGGATAAGCTTCTTCAATTATAAACCACAGATTTAGAAAGCTATGGATATTGATTTTTTTTTTTCAAAAGCTTCATATCTAAGTGTGGTGATCGCAATTATAACAACAACTACAGAGCATTTGTGATATTCTCAATCATGAACAAAGTCAGATCTTGACCTTCATATTTCAAAGGACTGTATTCAAACTGAGAATTTAAACATTTTAAGTTAAATATTAAGCTTGTGGTTGAAGAGAGATCTACTATTTAACTGATTTAACTAAAACTTATGATGTAGACCAGCGTTTCCAGTCCAATTTACCTCAGAAGAACGCATCTATATCTCACAACGCCAGGATGTTTTTTTCGTTCTCTATTCACGAATATATGTAGATGATTATAACGTGCTTAACAATAATAATTTAGATTCCTAAATATGAAATGTTCTGTATTGTATAATACATACAAAGCATGCTTGTGATTATAATTATAAAATCATATTATTTATTTATTTAGGAGTTATGAGTGGCCAATATTAGTGATTGTTAATGTAATAATATATTTGCTCCTGTATCAACAAATGTGTTTTTGTTTTTTTTTTTTGATGACCAGATACTTGAAGACTTCACTTCTCTGATGGCGCTGTACCAACATCAGATGTTCAACTACATTGGGCTGATGTTTTTACATAATATCTGGTCAAAATAACCTCTATGACTACTAATGATGTGTCTATTTTTTTCTTCTTGAATCCATGGAAAGAAGCAGCGGACACTGGAAATATCAGGTTTGGTTTACTTGTTTCAACAGTTGAACAGGACCTTTTTCTGGCAGTGGCACAAATGTTTGTTACTGTTCAAGTCTCTGTCTTTAGATCAATGTGCTCAATAATGTCTTTGACTTTCATTACTTAGATTTTGATTATACTGTGTTGTAAACGGGGCTCGAATTGAGGGGGGATGCGGGGGGATGGCATCCCCCTCAGAGGTCTTCTCGGGTCCTAAAATCCGTTTTTATTAAATTTTTTTTTTTTTTTAAAGATAAACCCGACCATAGACAGACCCGATGAAATTAGACCCAAGTCCGACCAGACCGCATTTATTTTCGTTTGGCTTTCACTTGTAACCAGTGGATTTGAAATATAGCCTAAATGTGATAGTTTCATAAAAATTTAATCGATAGGTTAATAAATCATGGATTTGCTAGTTTTATCTGCAACATTATTTGCCTCATCTCCGGTGAAGGGCTTCTGCACACAAAAAAAAAGCCTTGCATTGACACGAAGCGTAATGAAGTGAGTGGATTTCCTGATGGATCTCATATAGAGATGGATTTCTGAGGTTACAAACGTATGTTCCTTTTTTACATGCATTTCTCAAAAATGAACTTAACATGAACGCACAAGTAGGCGACGCATCCGAGATAGTTTAAAAGAATTCGGGTCTAATCGGGTCCATTTGGGAAAAGCACATTTATTTTAAATTACCCGAGACCCGAGGCTGCTAATACTGAACCCGACCCGTGTCCGAGGCACTCGTAGAAGTTTTGGACCCGAACCCGCGCGGGTCCCGGGTCAGACCTTGGGTTTTCAGATCCAAGTGGACCCGTGAAGACCTCTAATCCCCCTTGTTGAAAAAAATGACAAAAAGCATCCACTCTGTAAAACCATCATCCCCCTTACCACCCCCTTTAGATTAACAGTGTTGTGTGTAATGTAAAACTTATCATGCAAGTGAAATATTAAAATTATCTACTTATGGTAATTTAAGAATTATAAACAACAGCGATTGACTAATCAGACCAATCAGTATTATAATTGTGCACAAGCTCACTTATTATGTCATATTTCGCACTTTTCAAAATGGCCAAGAGACCGGTTCAAACGCAACTTTTCGCATTCTTTAAAAAGAAGAGAACAGAAGGTATGATATTTAGTTGTTTAACGTTTAAAGACATTCCTCTGACATAACATTATGTATGCTGTACGTTCCATTCAGAAATGATCACCCTGTTATTTTCCTCTGTTCTGTCCACTGTAATAGCTTTGGAGTGCTGAAAATGCTTCTGCTCCATGAAGCCGTGGATAACAGTTAATTTAGAACAGCTAAAACACTCTGGGCTTGTTAACATTTATTCTAGCGATCCGAGTTCCGCACATAAATATATAGACCATTAATATCTGCAGACTACAGCAGATTCTAGGTAAAGTATCTAGAATGAACCGTTATTTTGCCTAAAATCTGAACACAAATGATGTGATAACAGATCATTTGATATGGATTATTATTGTGTTAATATTCAATTTGTGAGATAGCGTTTAACTGAGAGGAGTGACAGCTTTATTGATTACAGGTGCATCTCAATAAATTAGAATGTCGTGAAAAAGTTAATTTTTTCTGGTAAGTTATTTAAAAAAGTGAAACTTTCATATATTCAGGCATGTGATCAGCTAGAGACAAAAAAGAAAGAAAATCTGACCACGCCCCAAGTCACGCCCACAAGCCACACCCCCAGCACTTATTTAAAAATATATATATTTTAGCACATTAAAAGATATATCTTATACTGTAAGAATACATACTATTGTCCTGTAAAATATAAAAAGCAGCACTTAATAATCATGATAACAATATAATATACAGTATTATAATAAAGTACTATAATATATTATAGTAAAGTATATAGTATATAGAATTGTTATTATTATTACAGTACCTACCAAAAGTTTGGAAACATTACAATTAATGATTCTGAAATAAATATATTCTGCTCATCAAGGCTGAATTTATTTGATTAAATTAAAGTAAAAAAAAAAAAAATATTGTGAAATATAATTACAAATTTTAATTTTTTTTTCAATTTTAATACATTATAAAATGTAATGATATTCCTGTGATGCAAAGCAGAATTTTCTTCATCATTACTCCAGTTTTCAGTGTCGCATGATCTTTTAGAAATCATTACAATTTATTTGACTCAAGAAACATTTCTGATTATTATCAATGTTGAAAACAATTTTGCTGCTTCATATTTTGTGTGGAAATGGTGATACACTTTATTTTTCAGGATTTTTTTATAAATACTATATAAAGTTTAATGAACAGCATTTATTTGCATTTATCAAATATATTAATTCAATTTGTTAATGCATTTATTAAATATAAATCATTTTAAATGTCTTCACTCACTTTTTTTATCACTTTCATGCATGAATAAAATTATTAATTTATCTCTCTTTTTTAAATCTTATACAAATGTTTTTGAGTCGTAACATTGTTTCCACAAAAATATTAAGCAGCAAAACTGTTTTTAACATTGATAATAATGAGAAATGTTTCTTGAGCAGCAAATCAGCATATTAGAATGATTTCTGAGGGATTATGTGACACTGAAACTTCTTTGTAAACAACAACAGATTTATAAACGTTTTTAATGACGAATGTTGCTTTCCTAAATGCAAATTAAAGCGACTAAAAACAGTACTGTAACACAGTAGTGCGTCAGACTTCAGCCTATTACAGTGGTTCTCAACCTTTTTTCCCACCGGGCCGCACTATGGTCCAAGTGCAAGTCTCACGGGCCGCATGCATCTCATTTACATATTACGTCATCAATACAAACCAACCAGATTTATAATATTATTTATAGCCTAAATATTATGATATCTAAACGATTACATTTATTGAAATAAATAAAATAATTCTACTCACCTGATAAAACACCTGATGCTGTCGGGAGCTGACCAATTTTGTGAAATTCTGTTCGAAAGGAGTAACAGCACAATGAACTTGCGATCTTAAGACGCGCACGGAAGCGTGACTTGACGCGTGACAGTGCAGAAAGTGTGCGTTCACAAATGTAGCCTATGTTGATCCAAATATGGAAAGCATTTTCAAATGTAATAATCTGAGATTCTCTCCAGAGATGTTTTGCCACATTTCTGTAATGAAGGATGATTGCTGCGTAGTACAACCCCAAATCAGAAAAAGTTGGGACAGTATGGAAAACGCAAATAAAAAAAGAAAGTAGTGATTTCTAAATTTACTTTGACTTGTATTTCATTGCAGACAATATGAACACAAAATATTTCATGTTTTGTCTGGTCAACTTCATGTCATTTGTAAATATACATCCTTTCCTGTCATTCAGACCAATTTAGCAATCACTACTTTCTTTTTTTATTTGCGTTTTCCATACTGTCCCAACTTTTTCTGATTTGGGGTTGTAGCATAATGACAGATTTATAACTTCAATAGCATATGAGCAGAATGATTTACAGTCATAAAAACAACTGTAAACTTGTCTAGATGTCACCTATAATGCACACCTTTTACATTTTTGATATTTATTAAAATAAACTGTAAATCATAGGTAAAATGTTTTTATTTTTCTCTACCGAAAAATGTAAAAGGTGTGCATTATAGTATACACCTAGATGAACAGTTTACAGTTTGTGTTATGTCTGTAAGTCATTCTCCTCAAATGCTATTGAGCTTTAAATTTGCGTTTAAGCCCATTCAGTAGTGAAAAATAGCAAATTTTACATATGATTTAGTTTATTTTAATAAATATCAAAAATGTAATGTCTAGATGTACAGTTTACAGTTGTTTTTATGACTGCAAGTCATTCTGCTCATATGCTATTGAAGTTAGAAAAGTGTATACCAATATCGCATGTAACTTTAGAGACGGTCCCTAAATATACTAATATCGAACGTCAAGCCAACTTATGCCAGTCTTATACATTATTTAATTTCCTCTTGTTAATAATTCTCATCTTAAATATGACAAATTCTCCAAACACACAGAAAAAAACACGTGACACACTTACATTTTTTTTAAGCATGGGTCTGCATCTGTTATTATCATTGTGTGAAAGTGTTGGGGTGGGCTAGCAATGTAATTCATTCTGTGGAAATTTTAATTTATAAGTGGTAACACTTACTGTCACGGTGCACACACGAGGGAGGAACAGGAACACGCAGACGAGGACATAACGGGGAAGTAACGAGTAGACCAGACGAAATCAAACTCAAAAGACAGGAACTAAATACACTGGGTAATTAACACATAATCACATACACACAGCTGGACACAAATTAACTCATAATGACATGAAACAAGGACAGGAAACAAACCAAATATGGACACAAGAGGCAGGAACAGATGACACAACAGAACCCTGACACTTACATTTTTGGAGTATAAAATCAACAGTCTTCTCCTAAAGCGAGATCTGCGATTAGCTGCCCGACGTCTCCTTTGAAATACCATTCCAAACGCTGAGCAAAACTGCACTAGGCAGGGAACGCAATTTACTGTTGTGATCAGGTGGTAGTGCACACCTGTCATCTCAAGTAATTATTAGGCACATTCGACTTGAAGCAGCGCTGCGCAGAATGATCAGTGTATGACATCAAAGTAAAGAGAGAGTGATTCGAAAGCATCAGGAGCGTCTGCTCTCTGTAGCTCTCGCGGTACTGTGATGTCATGCAGTGATCATTCTGCACAGCGCTGCTTCAAGTCGAACGCGCCTATTTAACTTAACGTCGGAGGTCACATGTTAACGTCAACATTATGGGACCACGATCCATGTTACGTACTGCGGTATAATACGTAATAAATAAATAAAATAAAATATAAAATAAATCATGATTGTAAACCGCCATAAAATTTAAAAGAAGATTACGTGGTGGACTTAACGAGATTTGGCTGATGAGTACGTACTCTTTTAGCACCCGATGAGTAAGTACTTATTGAAATTAAGTACCTACTCAGAGTTTCGAACACAGCCGCTGTGTTTCTCCATCACTAAGGCTGTGTTCGAAATGCCATACTATCATACTACTCTTACTATTTCTGCAGCATGCAGTATGTATGCTGCGCATAGTATGCACATTTTCTGTATGCATGAAATACCCGGATGACACAAACTATCGCTGTGCATCTAAAAACAATGTCATTTGTAGGACATAAATTGTACTTTAATCTCTACGGCACTTTTCCGATCAAGTCAAATGACGTCACCTATATCTCTATAGCGCTTTATACATTGTTTCAAAGATATTACGTAATAATATTAATATTGCAGTAGAATAATATATAAATAAAATGTATAAATAAACTTAATATTTCAATTAAGCAAACAGAATTAAATTCCACTGTCAAGCAGCTCTAAAAAGAAATGGAGTGTATTTAATCTAAGGACAAATAGACCAATTTGTTAGCAGAGGCTATTTACATGAACTCCGCCCACCAATGAATGCCTGGCTGTGATAAACAGCTCTGCAAAAGACACGTGTATTTCTGTAGAATCAGTGGCGCAGTGAGTAAAAGATGTGTATTGTTGATGCGAGTGATCAGAGCGATTCTGCCTTTTGTCAAACTCGTGCAACTCCTTTTCCCATCACATACCAGATCAGAAAGGCATTTAATTTCAAAGTAAATATTTGAAAATTGGAGATGAATTGCCTCATTAATAATACCCAAAGCTAATCAGTTTAGCAACTCAGCTACAAAAAAAACAGAGCAAACAAACTTGTAAAATATCATAATATGCAGTGCAACAAAATTCAGTGTCATCAGTTTGCCAGAAAGAACACAGAACGTTTTACGCATCTTTTACACAATACAAACATTTTCATGAACACGAAAGTTTACGTCAGAACAGCTTTACGAACGATTTACACAAAAATTTGTTCTGCTCGTGTTTCATGAATGAGGCCCATTGTTTTCATAATTCTTGGAAGCCAAACTCGAATTTGAAAATGAAATTAGATTAATCTCTCAGACTGAAAAAGCAAGATCTCACTTCTGTATTGCAAATAGCGAAAAACACATCATAAATGAATGTCTTGATATTATCACATATAGAAACGGTTGACAAAATGCAATTACCTTGAAAACGTTTATGTACCAATAATACATTTTAAGTGCATTTTCTTAGTTTCTATGGTACTGAAAAGCAGAACTGATAGCATCAGATACTACGGTTTTATCGTAATTTAGCCCCAGGGCTTGTTAAATACCAGGTTCAGGTACATCCCTATTTACAAGAGAAGCACAGAAGAATCAGTTACAAAGCTACATTACAGAATATCCTGTATCTGTTTTTTAAATACATAATTGAAGATGAATAACTAGTGGTTTTAAAAACAACAATGAAGAACAAATTAAAAATAAATCTTGTGTCTCTCTAAAGTGTTACAGACTCTTCTTCAGCTTCCCGAATAAGAACAGTTTGTAGAAAGCTACTTTCCTTTATGAAAGAGTAAGCAATCTACAAACGATACATGTCAAATGTGTCGACCGACTGAATCTCTTGTCACAGTGTGAACACTTGTAAGGTTTCTCTCCAGTGTGGATCCTCTCATGTCTTCTCAGATCTCCTGACTGGCTGAATCTCTTGTCACAGTGTGAACACTTGTGAGGTTTCTCTCCAGTGTGATTTCTCTCGTGTCTTCTCAGATCTCCTGACTGGCTGAATCTCTTGTCACAGTGTGAACACTTGTAAGGTTTCTCTCCAGTGTGAATAATCTGGTGCCGTTTCAAAGACTGTTCAGATTTAAAAGTCTTCTCACACTCAACGCACATGTACTCTCTCACACCAGTATGTATTTTCTGATGACTTTTCAAATGTTCTAGACATGAAAAACTCTTTCCACACAAATGACATGAATGTGGCTTCTCCTTTGTATGAACTCTCAGGTGTTTCTTCAGGTCTGAAGCCCACAAAAATGTTCTGCCGCATTTATCACATGCGTGCAGTTTCTCTCTAGTGTGGATGTTCATGTGTAACTTAAAGCTTGATGATTGTGTGAAACTCTTCCCACATTGATTGCATGTGAATGGTTTCAAAGGTTTTTCTGCAGTTTTGACATTATTTTGTTCCTCAACTTCACTCAAGTCTTCATTCTCCTCACTTTCTTCAGTAAACTCTAAAATAAAAGCAAAAACAGTTCATTAGTCAGTAGCTTGAAAAACAAACTAAGAAAACAGAGAAATGTGAAAGGACATAAAATTGTAACAATGTAAAGTCAATTTCTATACAAACTTTTGTTTCTTTTGATGCAATTTTTTAAAATGATACATGCCTGAAAATTTTCATGAATGAGGTACATTGATCTTCAAATTATCATTTTTTAAAACATTATAGACACAAATCCCATGTTTCTATAAGGAGAACTTTTAAATATGTTTGATCAACTACGAAATTATCTAACATACATTTTGTTGAAAAAAGTGTCAGGTTATTTGCTGCTCCATGTATATTATTCAACCGCTCTAAAGACCGCTTCTATTACAACAAACTATATCTGCTTGAAACTTTATAACTGTCAGTATTGTTATAGCTTTGTAAGCATAATGAACCACAGTCTTTACTCTTACGAAAATTGGTTTTATTGTAGTAAAAGTGTGGTAACCATGTTTTTTGGTGTATTGATTACCATTTGTATAACCACAGTTTTTCTACAAATATCATGGCGAAACTATGGTTATTGTAGCAAAACCATGGTTAATTTGTGGTTACCATGGTTTAACTATAGTAGCCATGTTTTTTGGTTTAATTTGTACTAAAATCTTGGTTAATTTTCGTAAGGATAAAGCTGAATGAGAATAAACACCAAACTGATTCTCAAAGATCTGTTTCCACTCCTGTTTTATTCTCAAAGATTCAGGTTCCTCGTGTTTTATTCTCAAAGATTCTGGTTCCTCGTGTTCTCTATTCTGGTTCCTCGTGTTTTATTCTCAAAGATTCTGGTTCCTCGTGTTTTATTCTCAAAGATTCTGGTTCCTCTGATTTTCCAGGTTTCTGGTCCTGTTTTATTCTCTGGTTCCTCGTGTTTTATTCTCAAAGATTCTGGTTCCTCGTGTTTTATTCTCAAAGATTCAGGTTCCTCGTGTTTTATTCTCAAAGATTCTGGTTCTCGTGTTTTATTCTCAAAGATTCTGGTTCTCGTGTTTTATTCTCAAAGATTCAGGTTCCTCGTGTTTTATTCTCAAAGATTCTGGTTCCTCGTGTTTTATTCTCAAAGATTCAGGTATCTCGATTCTTCCTCGTGTTTTTCTCAAAGATTCTGGTTCCTCGTGTTTTATTCTCAAAGATCTGTTTTATTCTCAAAGATTCCTCGTGTTTTATTCTCAAAGATTCAGGTTCCTCGTGTTTTATTCTCAAAGATTCAGGTTCCTCGTGTTTTATTCTCAAAGATTCTGGTTCCTCGTGTTTTATTCTCAAAAATTCAGGTTCCTCGTGTTTTATTCTCAAAGATTCAGGTTCCTCGTGTTTTATTCTCAAAGATTCAGGTTCCTCGTGTTTTATTCTCAAAGATTCTGGTTCCTCGTGTTTTATTCTCAAAGATTCTGGTTCCTCGTGTTTTATTCTCAAAGATTCTGGTTCCTCGTGTTTTATTCTCAAAGATTCTGGTTCCTCGTGTTTTATTCTCAAAGATTCTGGTTCCTCCTGATTTATTTTCCAGGTTTCTGGTTCAGTCGTGTTCTCCTCGCTCTCCTCTTTAACAAACACCATCTTCACAGCATCAGATCTCAGTTCAGCCGATAGTCTTCCAGATATTCCTGCTTGCATGAAAACGACTGTGAGGATCAGAATATTACAGGTATTTACTGATCTGATTCAAAAACTATATTTTTCTACAGAAAGTACATCTCTATCAGTCTGTAGTAAGCCAGCATCATGACAAAACAACAGAGATCACGGTGAAACTGAACTTCTTCTGAGGTTTGTTACAAACGTATGTGTGTTAGCGCCACCCGCTGGACTGGAGTGTGAAGGGAGGAGGGAAATAATGTGTGAGAAATACTTGCCATATAAATTATCATACCATATAGTTACTATATAAATATGTAATTTCTAATAAAGTAAAAAGTACTTTACAAATTATTCACAGATGTTATCCTGTAAATACAGCTGTTAGCAGATATACTGTATAGCGTTTTTGACAAATGTACCTTTTGTAAAATATCTGTTGAAGATATTGAACATTTATTTTTTTTATTACACTTTCTCCATTTCATTTTGGGTTTACTTTAAATCAGACATGACAAAAAAATTAAACAAAGCCCTTAATTTAGAACCTTGTGATATTTTACTTTGTTCTCAAAACCCATCTTTTTCTGATAAACAGATTGACATTATTAATCTGTGAATTATGTTAGCAAAGTTTTATATTCGTAAGTCAAAAATCATGTATTACATTTTGTAACACTGATCTTAAAATATAATTTTAAACCCTTTTTAATATGAGATCACAAAATAAGTGAAGGTTCAAGGAACCTTGAACCTTGAGAAGCATATAAAAACAATAAAAATTCTAAAGCTTTTCAAATTTACAGGTGCATCTCAATAAATTATAATGTTGTGGAAAAGTTAATTTATTTCAGTAATTTAACTCAAATTGTGAAACTCATGTATTAAATAAATTCAATGCACACAGACTGAAGTAGTTTAAGGCTCTTTTAATTGTGATGATTTAGTCTCACATTTAACAAAAACCCACCAATTCACTATCTCAACAAATTAGAATACTTCATAAGACCAATAAAAAAAAACATTTTTAGTGAATTCTTGGCCTTCTGGAAAGTATGTTCATTTACTGTATATGTACTCAATACTTGGTAGGGGCTCCTTTTGCTTTAATTACTGCCTCAATTCGGCGTGGCATGGAGGTGATCAGTTTGTGGCACTGCTGAGGTGGTATGGAAGCCCAGGTTTCTTTGTCAGCAGAAGGAAGCATGAAGTGCTCTAAAATTTCCTGGTAGATGGCTGTGTTGACTGTGGACTTCAGAAAACACAGTGGACCAACACCAGCAGATGATATGGCAGCCCAAATCATCACAGACTGTGGAAACTTCACACTGGACTTCAAGCAACATGGATTCTGTGCCTCTCCACTCTTCCTCCAGACTCTGGGACCTTGATTTCCAAATGAAATGCAAAATTTACTTTCATCTGAAAAGAGGACTTTGGACCACTGAGCAACAGTCCAGTTCTTTTTCTCCACAGCCCAGGTAAGATGCTTCTGACGTTGTCTCTGGTTCAGAAGTGGCTTGGTAGCCTTTTTCCTGAAGACGTCTGAGCGTGGTGACTCTTGATGCACCAACTCCAGCTTCAGTCCACTCCTTGTGAAGGCTGGAGGAGATGGTCGGCTTCACACTGAAGGCTGGAGGAGATGGTCGGCTTCACACTGAAGGCTGGAGGAGATGGTCGACTACACACTGAAGGCTGGAGAAGATGGTCAGCTACTCACTGAAGGCTGGAGGAGATGGTCGACTACACACTGAAGGCTGGAGGAGATGGTCAGCTACTCACTGAAGGCTGGAGGAGATGGTCGACTACACACTGAAGGCTGGAGAAGATGGTCAGCTACTCACTGAAGGCTGGAGGAGATGGTCGACTACACACTGAAGGCTGGAGGAGATGGTCAGCTACTCACTGAAGGCTGGAGGAGATGGTCGACTACACACTGAAGGCTGGAGGAGATGGTCGGCTTCACACGACACCACTCAGTCTCACTAACTGTATGTAACTTGTGTGTGCGCAGAAGAAAACTGACTGCTGTGGTGTAAACTCAGGATTTCTGCTAGTTTTTCAGTGATCTTAAATTAAAGCATTATACAGGTATGCCAAACTTGGGAACCTTTATTACATGGGTTCTCAACTCTGGCCCTTGAGGTCCACTTTACTGCAGAGTTGAGCTCCGACCCTAATAAAATACACCTGAACAGGCCAACCAAGATCTCCACGATTACTAGAAAGTTACAGGCAGGTGAGTTTGATTGAGGTTGGAGCTAAATTCTATAGGAAGTGGACAGTGGTTTTTATTGCCTTATGCTGCTTTTCATGTCAGACATAAGGCTACTTCATTTTAAATATTTATGTTAACCTCATGCACCTCAGATTGGATCTGCCTGCACAAACACTGCTTTAGACAATTGTGACGGGCACAAAATTGGACAGTATAGCAATGATTGACTGTTTTGAGATTTCCACAGAGAAACCATTCAGTGTGAAAGTGTCAAAATGTCTTCTACCAACAAGCACTATTTAGTATTTGACAGATCATCTAGCACTTCTAAGAATCCATGCAGAAAGGGTCATCAGAAATGTTTGGCAGAAGCATCAAATCATCATCATCTTCTTAATTTATTCAGCTTTCTTGGTAGTACTTACACTGTGTCCACTTAAGAAAACAGTGTCTTGATTCATCATGCTTGTCACATCTTCTGTTATGCATTTTGAAACTGATTTGTAACAGTGTTGCATTAATAATAAAGTATGTATAATGCCATTTTCATAAATTTGTTTTTGATTGTCTACTTGTTATTAGTACTTATCAGTACTTGTTATCAGCCAAATGAAGTACGGACCATTTTGAACAAACGGGTTAATGTTTAATGGTAGAGACTCACATGATGTAATTACTTACAATTGTGCAAATTATGTGTGCAAATCAATGGTAGACAAAAACAGAACATATAAGTGTATAAGTAAATAATATAAGTTTTTATACTGTAAACATATATGCAGCGAGGTTGGAGGCAGCGATGCCGGCGGCACTTTTTGCATCAGTGTTAATTGTTAATCAATGACAAATTATATAAATTACGGTTCCTAAAAAAACTGCTGAGATTCTCTCGGTACCGTATCTACTTGGTTTGCTTCTGTTTCTCCAGTATGACGATTTAATCAGTCTTTATTATACGGCTCTGTACACTTTCAGTTAATGGGCTCTATGCACGGCCGGCCGCCTACGTGTTTCCGCTAAAATCTCAGTTGTACGTGAGCTTCCGGTTTAGCGTTCTCTGTTAGCAAGTTGTGGTAATAGCGCGGTCTTTCTGTCAAATTTTCAATTCTCTAGCGATTACTAATAATTATTTTATATTATATATTTTATTAACTGTAGTAACAACATTTTAGTATACTATATTAAAATATAAAATTTTATTAATGAGTTCAAGAAGCTTCAAGTGCCTTCGGCGTGAAGGTGCAACGTCTATGTATTGCTGTGTCCCATTATGTGACACATCCTCAAGGTTTAATTCGGTGGTTAGTTTCCATACTTTCCCTTTGGACAAGGAAACAAGTAAAAAATGGATTCATTATATCCGACGTGAGGATTTTAATATCACTACTAACACAAGAGTCTGCAGTTGTCACTTCAAGAGTGATGATTTGATCGAGCCATCGACTCCCACAGGACGCCGGCTACTGAAGAACGGTGCAGTGCCCGCTTTGTTTGAGTGGAACAACTACTCCACTTCAGCACCAAGGCGCCCCGGGCATGGCAGAGGAGAGAAGTTCCCCTCCACTGAACGAAGATCCTGTGCCTGTGGACCTCCAGCATCAGGAGCATAATTATTGTTCATTTCCCGTTCCTGCGGCTGTCGATCTTTCTTTAGATCAGACTGATGATCTCAGAAAGGAAGTGGAACAACTGAGGAAACAGGTGGAAGAACTGTCTGTCCGTCAGAGATTTTGCTTGGGCAGATTTGCTCCATCAGACGATGACATACGGTTCTACACTAGGTAAGATTTAAAACTTATAAATAATATTACATTATATCATTATTAGGATGCTGTATTATAATATAATTTCTGGTCTTTGCATAATACAGTATGTCCATATTTTATTTACATGTCAGTATACCGTATACTATACAAGTAAGCTACAATACAATCTAAAAGTAAGATAAAACTGTTGGTCATTTTGTGACCACAAATGATACTTTATGTATAAACACACAAGTTTTTATTTTTTTTAACATGGTCAATGCCTGCAGCCCATAGATGAGTTTCCTCTCTCCTGCTTCAAAGTGAAGTGTTCTCCTCTTATGAATCCCACTGCACCTTCAAGGGGTTAATTGGCATGGCACCACATGGCGCAGTCACCTTTGTGTCATCCCTGTATGCAGGATCCATCAGCGATAAGGAGCTTCTCAAGCAGTCTGGGATTGTGTCTCTGCTGAAACCTGACATGGCTATTATGGTCGACAAAGGTTTTCTCGTGGACGACTGTGTGTCATGCAAAGTCTACAGACCTGCTTACCTGTCAAAAAGGGAACAGATGTCGGCTGATGAGGTAAAGGAAACTCAATCCATTGCTCGACTGAGGGTCCATGTTGAGCGTCTCATCCGCAGGGTGAAACAACACAAGCTGTTTGACACAGTCATCCCTCTTTCCATCACAGGGAGCATCAACCAGCTATACACTGCTGCTTGCCTCCTTGTAAATTACCAGAATGGCCCCTTGGTAAAAGCATGGGCAAAGGATTAAAGACTAGACACTTGCTGTAGGGGATGGAACAATTTGAATTTATTTGTAGAGAATATAAATATGTTGATTAATTATAAATAATTTTAATACAGCATTTCTGTAAACATGTAAATATAAATAACTTTGATACAGCGTTTCTGTAAACATGTAAATATAAATAACTTTGATACAGCGTTTCTGTAAACATGTAAATATAAATAACTTTGATACAGCGTTTCTGTAAACATGTAAATATAAATAACTTTGATACAGCGTTTCTGTAAACATGTAAATAACTTTGATACAGCGTTTCTGTAAACATGTAAACATAAATAACTTTGATACAGCGTTTCTGTAAACATGTAAACATAAATAACTTTGATACAGCGTTTCTGTAAACATGTAAATATAAATAACTTTGATACAGCTTTTCTGTAAACATGTAAATATAAATAACTTTGATACAGCGTTTTTGTAAACAATGTGACAGGAAAAAGACACGGAAAACTTGAACATTAGAAAATCAACGCACGTTCAAGATGAAAGACCATCAACTGTTTAGTAAACGCAGGCAACCTCTTTAAGTTATTCTTCACTGTGCTGTATTGACACAATGCGTTGCAATATGGTAGCGCGTTGCTTTAATGCATACATTCGAAAAATATATTTTTTTTTCTTTGCCCCCCCCAGACTTGAGTCAAATGCAAGCAAGCAGGTATCGTTTGGTCAGTATTTGTCTTTTGAATATCTAGGCCAGGGGTTTTCAACCTGTGGGGCGCGCACCTGTCAAGGGGGGGCGCGAGCATCAATTAATTCAGAGACATTGCCTTGAAGATTTATGAATACGAGCTTTCAAATCTTTAGCCATCCGCTAGGGGGCAATCTGACTCCTGCTGTTAGGCGACAGTGAGAATGGTGTAAAATGATTTACGGTTAGTCGTGTCAGAAATCCAACCACGGATTGGCATGTTGTTATCTCAGAAACAGGCTCAGCCATCACATTGAATCAGGTAAACTGGTTATATATTTATGTTTCAGTATAATTACGCACGCTATACCAGGCAGGGGTGGTTCTAAACCCTTTTTAGGTGGGTTTCAGCCCCCAAAAACTATCTTAACGATCAGGCCAGTGCTGCTTCCTCAAGAAAGTTTTTAATTCTCACGTGTTTTAAGTCTTGTCAATTTAAACAAAGTAATTTTAAGCCCAAGACATCTCAACACGGTACTCATGCGCTGTGACAGAGCGTTTCTGCGCGAACAAACAGATAGCCTTCACATATCGCGTCTTTTGCACGCTCAAGTTCGTTATTTCAAATGTAGACGCGCGGTATGCGCACTCATAATGGAAGCAACGCGGTCGCGGTGCGACGCGCTCGTTTTTTCCAGGCGCGTCCGCGCCGCATCGAGATAAAAACATCTCAACTTTTCAGAATGCCGCAAGCGCACAGCAGGTCATGTGACAAGAACCAACCAATCAGCTTCATCCTTTCACGTAACAACATTGAAAGCTCAGCCAAGATGAAGGAACAGCTGATCATAGCTGTACCTGGATAGTCATTTTTAAATAAATATAGTAGCAGAGCTACTGCAATCGATTTTTAGTGCTGGAAATCCATTTTATTCTTTGCTGAAACTTCCACGTCTTCAAGGAGAGCGCAGTTCATGGTTGCTTAGCAATGGCAGACGCCAGGGGAGCGCAAGCTACAGAGCGCTTTGAAAAGGAGAAAGCGACGCGTCTAGCGTTTTCCACGCGTTTTTAGGCGCGACATGTGAACAGCCCCAGACAGCAGGTGAATACCAGTGGCTGTCCTGAGGAGTATCCTCGTAAGCACAGTCGGTTGTTTCAAGTGAACGTAAACAGTAAAGTAAATATCAAATGTACATCAGTATAACAGATCCGTGCATTTCTTGTGTAAATAATGTTAATCAAAAAGAGCAAAAGAAAAATATTTTTTCTTGGGGGGGGGGGGGGAGTGAAATTAGACAAACTTGGGGGGGCGCATGTCCTAAAAGGTTGAAAACCCCTGATCTAGGCATTGTGCTGAAAGGTGCTCCAAGCATTCTCTCCAGCCTTTGTTGAAGAGTTCACAGAACTGTTATCAATGATTTTGACAGTTTACCAATAGCGCATGCTGATGACGTTTATTCTTCAATAGATGGTTTCAACTGGAACAACGTAAACAAACATTACTGTGCAAGCACGCTTTTGTGGCCCTAACACAGGCCACAATCAACAACCTCATCAACTCTATGCGAAGGAGATGTGTATAAGCTGTTGGGAGAAGGGGGAAAAAAGGCTTGGATCGGACTCGGAATTTTCTCGGACAGAATTCTGATAAGCTGTCAGACACAGGCCGGGTTAGGGCCTGAGCAGCTCGGGCCAGGCTAGAGCCTATATTTGAGGCCAGTGCAGGGCTCTAGACACAATCATCAGAAACACCAACAGTTATGCATCAAAGATGGCTGAGGCTGGAAAGAAGTTTCCATTGGTTCCTTTGGGTGCACAAGAGTTCTGTTCCTACTTGGCTTTGGTCATTGACATGTGATTGGTTGGAGCAAAGACCATTGTGGACTACTGGGCAAAGAAAACCCTTTACAGCTTCCCCTTTCCCTGATCTGTGATATCAAGGCCAAGATTTCAAGTTATTTCTTGGAATCTGCATCTTTGTGATGCACAGGGTGATGAACAGAATTACAGGAAAAAAAGGAACACAAGACTATGATAAACTCTTCAAGGTAAAAACCTATGTACACAGACATTGTTCAGTCATGCCAGACATACTACCAACCAAGAAAACAGCTGTCAGTAGATGAATGAATGGTGGCATCAAAAGCACGAATAGGGCTAAAACAGTACATGAAGAATAAACTGGCAAAGTGGGGATTTAAACTCTTTGTGTTGGTAGATTCGCTCAGTGGTTACACATGGAATTTGTTTTGTTTATGAAGAAAAGAGCTCCATGGCCACCTGTAAGGGCATTAGCTATCACTCTGTCATGACACTGTTTAAGTTTCCTCTTCTTGGCACTGGCTACCACATTTTCATGGACAATTTTTACACAAGTCCAACCCTGTTTTTGGATTTGTTGGGAAAAAAAAACTCTGGCATGTGGCACCATCATATCAAACAGGGTGGTCTTTCTGAGCAAGAAAGCCCAGAGAGGAACCATTCGCTGGCTAAGGCAAGGAAATGTCCTCTTCGTGAAGTGGATGGACTCTCGTGAAGTGACGATGTGTTCCACAATTCACAAGGCATATGCAGGTGAGACAGTCAGCAGGTGTGTGAAGAATGCAGAGGGTGAGTGGAGGACACAACAGATCCCAATTCCCACAGCGGGCAAGGAATACAACAATTACTTGGGTGGAGTTGTCTTGTCTAACACCTTGATCAGGTACTACAATGTTCTTCAAAAAACAAGGAAGTGGTACAAGACCTTGTTTTTCTATTTCTTTGACATTGCTGTGGTCAATAGTTTAATTCTTCACCAGGAGGTTTCAAAAGCAAAGAAAAAAAAAAACCTATGACACAGAAGTTATTCAGAGAAACCTTGCACAGCTGGTGCGAAATCATCTTCCTCTTGCATTCCACAGTACTACAGCATGGATGCAACAAGCGCAAGGAGGACCTGTGTTTTGTGTCCGCCCGCAACTGTTTCAGAACATGGCACCAAGATGGACACACCTGAATAAACACCTGTCAAACTGTCACCTGTTCGACAGTGAAGGTATCGTGAATGTGTCGTTCCACATCACATGTAACATAGTCACAAGACCCCTCCGTCGATCTGTTGTGGTCCCATTGCAGACTTCAGGCGGTGGTGGGTTCCCATGATAGCTATATTCTCACTAACAATCTCAAACGAGTTCTGTAACAGAAACACTATTACGCATGTGTAATGATTTGTATGACTCGCCATATTGACAGTTTGTATGCATTTGTTTAACTGACAGGGACTCAAATACACTTTGCTGATGCTGATTGATAAAAGCATTGTCTGAGACTATGTTCAGTGTAAAAACAAGTGGGACAGTCTCATATCTGCCCACTATGGCTCTCAATTTGAGCGAACTGCATTTCTGTTTTTCACCACTCTAAGTTAAAATTGACGGCTACAAATGTTTTTTTTTTTTTTCTGAGAATTAATGCCAGCTTCTGCTGACACTGTGATACTAAAGGACAAGTAGCTGGGTTCCACGAAGGTACCCGTTTGTTTATTCAGAGAGGAGTTCAGCTCTGTTGGGCTGAACCTAAATTGCGACTCCACTTATTTGCATTCACTAAAGATGAATCAAATAACACAGTTTAACATTTATTATTTTACTCATCCTGTTATTTATAATCTTTCATTTACATTGCAGCATTCGTCTCAGAAAGACAGAAGTCAACAGAGTTTATGCTTTTTCAGATATTAGGTTTCAGGGTGTAATAAAGATGTGTATGAATGCAAAAACCTGCAAAGTTTCAAAGACGAATTTAATAATCACAAATGTGTGCCTTGGGACAAAAAAAAAAAAAACTGAGAACAACTGAGCTATACCAAAGCATATGGTCCGGTGCAGCCACAGGAGTTCATATGCACAAGACATAAAATAAAAAGCCTAATATATATATATATTAGGGGTGGCACGGTACATGTATTCGTCCCGAACCATCACGGTACAGGCATCTCGGTTCGGTGCATGATGCCTTACGACGAATACAGGCAATTCCCCCCAATCCAGAAGGGGGCGCCCGCAGCAATGCAACGCTGTTTGATAACCGCCAGCAGAAGAACAGCGAATGCCAACAGTGATACAGAAGTGGCTGCGCTGATGTTTGGCTCACTGTATTTTATTTTGATAAAGTACCAACTGTCTGTCAAGTTAGCAATGCTGGAACTGATGTGTGCGAGTGTGTGTGTGTGCGACGCAATCACTTCAACTGTTTTCTTATACCAGCAGAATCAACTTTAAAAACTAAAGGTCTGCTTTTATTTGTGAAAACAAAACGGATTTTTTATATATAACATGTAATTATATGTAGTGTTTTCACATCTAGATGGATTTTTTTTTTATTTGCACTACTGTCTGTTCAAAATAAATGAAAAGAAACATAGTAGAGCATAGTAGATTTCTTTTTTTTCATGTTGTACCGAAATCGTATCGAACCGTGACCCCCGAACCGAGGTACGTACCGAACCGTAACATCTGTGTACCTTGCCACCCCTAATATATATATACTGTATATATATATATATATATATATATATATATATATATATAATATATATATATATATATATACATACATACATACATACATACATACAGGTGCTGGTCATATAATTAGAATATCATCAAAAAGTTGATTTATTTCAGTAATTTCATTCAAAAAGTGAAACTTGTATAATGTATACATTCATTCCACACAGACTGATATATTTCAAGTGTTTATTTCTTTTAATTTTGATGATTATACGTGACAACTAATGAAAACCCCAAATTCAGTATCTCAGAAAATTAGAATATTGTGAAAAGGTTCAATATTGAAGACACCTGGTGCCACACTCTAATCAGCTAATTAACTCAAAACACCTGCAAAGGCCTTTAAATGGTCTCTCAGTCTAGTTCTGTAGGCTACACAATCATGGGGAAGACTGCTGACTTGACAGTTGTCCAAAAGACGACCATTGACACCTTGCACAAGGAGGGCAAGACACAAAAGGTCATTGCAAAAGAGGCTGGCTGTTCACAGAGCTCTGTGTCCAAGCACATTAATAGAGAGGCGAAGGGAAGGAAAAGATGTGGTAGAAAAAAGTGTACAAGCAATAGGGATAACCGCACCCTGGAGAGGATTGTGAAACAAAACCCATTCAAAAATGTGGGGGAAATTCACAAAGAGTGGACTGCAGCTGGAGTCAGTGCTTCAAGAACCACTACACACAGACGTATGCAAGACATGGGTTTCAGCTGTCGCATTCCTTGTGTCAAGCCACTCTTGAACAACAGACAGCATCAGAAGCGTCTCACCTGGGCTAAAGACAAAAAGGACTGGACTGCTGCTGAGTGGTCCAAAGTTATGTTCTCTGATGAAAGTAAATTTTGCATTTCCTTTGGAAATCAGGGTCCCAGAGTCCGGAGGAAGAGAGGAGAGGCACAGAATCCACGTTGCTTGAGGTCCAGTGTAAAGTTTCCACAGTCAGTGATGGTTTGGGATGCCATGTCATCTGCTGGTGTTGGTCCACTGTGTTTTCTGAGGTCCAAGGTCAACACAGCTGTATACCAGGAAGTTGTAGAGCACTTCATGCTTCCTGCTGCTGACCAACTTTATGGAGATGCAGATTTCATTTTCCAACAGGACTTGGCACCTGCACACAGTGCCAAAGCTACCAGTACCTGGTTTAAGGACCATGGTATCCCTGTTCTTAATTGGCCAGTAAACTCGCCTGACCTTAACCCCATAGAAAATCTATGGGGTATTGTGAAGAGGAAGATGCGATATGCCAGACCCAACAATGCAGAAGAGCTGAAGGCCACTATCAGAGCAACCTGGGCTCTCATAACACCTGAGCAGTGCCACAGACTGATCGACTCCATGCCACTCCGCATTGCTGCAGTAATTCAGGCAAAAGGAGCCCCAACTAAGTATTGAGTGCTGTACATGCTCATACTTTTCATGTTCATACTTTTCAGTTGGCCAAGATTTCTAAAAATCCTTTCTTTGTATTGGTCTTAAGTAATATTCTAATTTTCTGAGATACTGAATTTGGGGTTTTCATTAGTTGTCAGTTATAATCATCAAAATTAAAAGAAATAAACACTTGAAATATATCAGTCTGTGTGGAATGAATGTATACATTATACAAGTTTCACTTTTTGAATGGAATTAGTGAAATAAATCAACTTTTTGATGATATTCTAATTATATGACCAGCACCTGTATATATAAATAAATGAGACAAAAAATAAAAATGTTATGAAGGTAGACAATCAGATTTGAACCACATTCAACTTCAGTGTGATCGTCACCTTTGTGTCACAGAGATGCATATTTTCTGATGCCATTTAAAAAAAAAACATCCCTAGTTATGTCACTTTATAGTAGTGAATTAATAACACTTATCACTATTTTTTTTTTTAAATCAAGAGTAAACGCTTCTCTCGAGTGTGAATTCTCATGTGTGACTTGAGATTTCCATTTTGTGAGAAGCTATCCCCACACAGTTCACAGGTGAAAGCCTTCTCTGTAGTATGAAGTCTCACATGAGTGTAGAGGCTTACTTTACAACTGAAACTCTCTCCACACTGATGACACACAAAACAGTTATCTCCTGAATGTTCACTCTTCGTGTGCGAATTAGGGGTTTCATTGTATTTGAAACTATTTCCAGACGGATCACATGCGAACGACTTCTCTCCAGTGTGAACTCTCATATGGGACTTGAGGCTTTCTTCATATTTGTAACTCCTTCCACACTGATCACATGTGAATGGCTTCTCTGAATGAATGGTTGTGTGTTGATTAAGGGTTCCTTTTGTAACAAAACTCTTTCCACACTGATCACATGTGAACGGCTTCTCTGAATGAATGGTTATGTGTTGATTAAGGGTTCCTTTTGTAACAAAACTCTTTCCACACTGATAACATGTGAACGGCTTCTCTCCGGAATGAATTCTGATGTGTTTATTAAGGGTTCCTTTTGTAAAGAAACTCTTTCCACAATGTTGGCATGTGAACGGCTTCTCTCCGGTGTGAACTTTGATGTGTTGATTAAGGGTTCCTTTTATAAAGAAACTCCTTCCACACTGATCACATGTGAACGGCTTCTCTCCAGTGTGAACTCTCATGTGGTAAGTAAGAGTGTCTTTATATCTGAAAGTCTTTCCACACAGATCACAAGTGAACAGCTTCCCTCCAGTGTGAATGGTTACATGTTTATTAAGGCTTCCTTTTAGTGTGAAACTCTTTCCACAGTGTTGGCATGTGAATGGCTTCTCTCTAGTGTGAATTTTCATGTGTTCGTTAAGGTTTACTTTTAGTGTGAAACACTTTCCACATTCATGGCAAGTTAAGTAACTGTGAGATTTGGTCTTCTGAACAGAGTTTGTTTCAGTCGGTATGGATTTTTCTACAGCCAAGAAATCACGTCTCTCATATTGATCTTTCTCTTCTATTTCTTTCAGTTCTTGATTCTCTTCTTTTATTGCCATCAGGTCTAAAGTGAAAAAAAGACAAATAGAAGTTAATTGAGTTTAATGGCTCAAAGCAACAGAGAGCAAAACCAAGATTAAAGTATTAAAACATCAAAACTAACATTACGCAACAAAACTGGGTTATTATAGACCAATCCTGAATCTGCCATTCAGGTCTAAAATATTAGAAAAATAGAGTCGCCTTCACTTTGCACTGGTACTTGTGAACAGTTTCAGACAGGATTTAAACACCATCATTATTGAAGTGTAGGGGATGTAAAGTTAAGACCCAAGGACCAGATATGTTGAACTAAGACCAGGAGTCAGAGATGCAATTAACTGAAGAAAAATTTAATGAAGACAAATAGTAAATAGTTTGCAGTTTCATCAGCAGAAGTCACTCGCGAGGAGTTCATAGGCCACTTTGCTATAGACTGTTTTACCGAACATATACAGGTGCATCTCAATAAATTTGAATGTCGTGGAAAAGTTCATTTATTTCAGTAATTCAACTCAAATTGTGAAACTCGTGTATTAAATAAATTCAATGCACACAGACTGAAGTAGTTTAAGTCTTTGGTTCTTTTAATTGTGATGATTTAGGCTCACATTTAACAAAAACCCACCAATTCACTTTCTCACCAAATTAGAATACTTCATAAAAAAAAACATTTTTAGTGAATTGTTGGCCTTCTGGAAAGTATGTTCATTAACTGTACATGTACTCAATACTTGGTAGGGGCTCCTTTTGCTTTAATTACTGCCTCAATTCGGCTTGGCATGGAGGTGATCAGTTTGTGGCACTGCTGAGGTGGTATGGAAGCCCAGGTTTCTTTGACAGTGGCCTTCAGGTCATCTGCATTGTTGGGTCTGGTGTCTCTCATCTTCCTCTTGACAATGGCCCATAGATACTCTATGGGGTTCAGGTCAGTCGAGTTTGCTGGCCAATCAAGCACAGTAACACCATGGTCATTGAACCAGCTTTTGGTACCTTTGGCAGTGTGGGCAGGTGCCAAGTCCTGCTGGAAAATGAAATCAGCATCTACGTAAAGCTTGTCAGCAGAAGGAAGCATGAAGTGCTCTAAAATTTTCTGGTAGATGGCTGCGTTGACTGTGGACTTCAGAAAACACAGTGGACCAACACCAGCAGATGACATGGCAGCCCAAATCATCACTGATTGTGGAAACTTCACACTGGACTTCAAGCAACATGGATTCTGTGCCTCTCCACTCTTCCTCCAGACTCTGGGACCTTGATTTCCAAATGAAATGCAAAATTTACTTTCATCTGAAAAGAGGACTTTGGACCACAGTTCTTTTTCTCCACAGACCAGGAAAGATGCTTCTGACGTTGTCTCTGGTTCAGAAGTGGCTTGGTAGCCCTTTTCCTGAAGACGTCTGAGCGTGGTGACTCTTGATGCACTGACTCCAGCTTCAGTCCACTCCTTGTGAAGCTCTAACAAGTGTTTGAATCAGCTTTGCTTGACTGTATTCTCAAGCTTGCGGTCATCCCTGTTGCTTGTGCACCTTTTCCTACCCAAATTCTTCCTTCCAGTCAACTTTGCATGTAATATACTTTAATACAGCACTCTGTAAACAGCCACACCTTTCAGTAATGACCTTCTGTGACTTACCCTCTTTGTGGAGGGTGTCAATGTTCGTCTTCTGGACCATTGCCAAGTCAGTAGTCTTCCCCATTATTGTGGTTTCAAAGAACAAGAGATATCCAGAATTTATACTGTAGCGATGGTTATTAATTGAAACTCAAATGTAAATATTCTAATATTTTGAGATACTGATTTTTGACTCATGAGCTGTAAGCTCTAATCATCAAAAGTTAAAACAATTTTTTTTTAAAAATGTTTTACTTTACATGCAATGAATCTAAAATATTTGAAAGTTTCACTTTTTGAAATACGTTACAAGAAAAAAATTACTTTTCCACGACATTCTAATTTATTGAGATGCACCTGTACACTTACTGCATTTCTGGACCTGGGAACATTACAGTTGTGTTGCTGTCTATGGGAGGGTCTGAGAGCTGTCAGATTTAATCAAATATCTTAATTTGTGTTCCGATGATGAACGAAGGTCTCACGGGTTTGGAACGACATGAGGGTGAGTAATTAATGATAGAATTTTCATTTGAACTAACCCTTTAAAAGGACAGTGCTAAACATGTTGCCAACTATCATTAAAGGGATAATTCACCATTAAAGGGATAAGACAAGCTACGCAATATCACATTCAATATCGCAGGCGATTCATCTGCGATTCTGAGCGCGAATTGCGTAGCTTGACGTGAACTACGGCTCTGTGTATTAAATGCCGCTCCATTTGAAAACAGGTGATGGAGATTTAGCGCTAATCATGGAACCGGCTTTACTGACAATCGCATGCAATATATCGTGCAGCCCTAGCATTTATGTTCAGCAGAAGAAAGAAACTCGTTCAGATTTAAAACAACTTTTGAGTGAGTAAATGAAGGTATAAAAATAACACACTATGACAGAATTGACAATTTTTATTTAAAAATAAAGGTTACTAAACAAAACATAGAGAAAAATCACTCACCACTCTTTGACTAAAAAACCCCTTTAAAATAGTTGCTTTAATAGGAATCAATCTATGTTTTCTTTTTATATTTGTTCATTCAATTTCTTGAATGCCCTGCTAAATACATCACCTATTTTCCTGAAAATAAAGCAGTTTATTTATACATTATTTGAGGTGTATCTTTGTTCTTATTTTTTAATAAAGATTAAATAATGGCGAAGATTATCTTCACCCACTTTGGCCTAAATATCCACCATTCTTATATTTTGTTGGTGTATATTCTTATACCTTGAAAGGCCTTGTCTTTATAATAGGGAAATTAGTTTGGCTGTAATGCTCAGATAGGGCTCTATTATTTCCGCGATGCAGAAAACACGGACGGAATCGCGGAATCCAGTCATAAAAACTGAATTTACAGTTTAACGCAGAATGTCACGGACTTTCACAAACTTTTTGTCAAAGTTTGGATGAATTAATCAAAAGTAGGTCATTACACTTAAATCAAATCGCGATATGGACTAGTATCTGTAAATATTAAGCCGCAATATTCGATTTAAATATGAATCCTGCACGTCTCTGTATGAATGGAGCAGACGCGCGGTTTTCTTTACATACAAAGTGCTCGTGGTGATTTCAGCGTCGGCCGTCTCAATGAGGACATAAATACATGAACAATATCTCCAAAACTGATCTGAGAGTCACTTCACAAGCATTTTACCATTTCATTTGAGTAAAGCTAGCGTCATATCATATACACACATAACTTTAAAGGTATTCACGGCAACCCGTCAAAATAAAAGTCAGTTTTAACTTACTATTAAACTATTAACCCTCTAAGCGCCAAAGTCGCAAAATTGCGACAAGACGTCATACTTAATCAAATAGACCGTAGTTCCTTATATGGTGTAATATCTCATTTGTTTTCCCTACCACTAGATGGCAGACATGTAGTACTTCGATTCTAGACCAAAATTACGTCCTGTTCCTATTCAAAGTGTTCGAGGAAATAGCAGAGAAAGTGAGCGATCGTGTCATTGATGCGGAAGCAGTTCAGTTCACAGCGTCACGAGTGAATTGTGAGATTTGTGAGAGAAAATCGCCAAATGGCTAATAGAAATTTGTACCGTGAGGATGTGTTGCAAATGTTATTCGCCGATTCTGACTCTGAAGGGGAATATTTGCCTTTTGGAAATGACGATCGGCCGTCTAATGATCGCGCTTCTCCCGGTACATCTTTGCAGCGCAATGGTGCCGCGCGTGCAAGGTGAGAGAGTTCACGAAGCACAAACAAGTGATCATTTGACCCTTTGCCCAACGGGGATGGGGGTGGCAGGGGTGGACGTGGTCGTAGTGTCCATAGGACAGCTGTTGATCTCTGAGCTCACGGAGCGCCGCTGGCTCCGCGCCGCGGTGCTGATGATCGGCCAGATTGCGTCTTTTTTTCTGATCGCGCGCGCTCTATGGGCCGCCAGTACAGGTGCAGTCAGTGTGGGGTTGGTCTACCACACTCTCAAGAACTATAAACTGTGTCACTTAGATACCTGAATGGGCAGATAGCTGGTCAACTGATCACAAAATAGACACATGTATTTTACTATGGCAGAGTAATATAGTAATAATTTACTACTTTCTCCTGTTTTATTTTTGATTTCCTCTTTTCTGATCATTTGGAATGAGGATAAAAAGACAAAAAAACAAACAAACATGCAAATAAGTTCAAACATCAATTTAATATCTACTATTTCCTGAATATTGTGAAATTCAAGAGGGCCGCCCCCCTGTTGACGTCATAATATGCAAATTAGATGAGTATATTTACACCCCACATAAACTTTAGGTCATGCCCAACATTTTTCTAATTTACAGTAGATCTCTATCTTTAAGCCTTTTCAAGCCACAAGCTTTTGAAATCTTGATGTCAAAATCCAGCATTTTTTTAAAAAAACCCTGGCGCCTAAAGGGTTAAAGACATTGTGCCAGAAATAGGCTATATTACTATTATTTAGTAGAATGTACATATTACTACTACTACTATTGCTGAAAAATAATAAAACTTTATTTTTTAAAGAAATAATCACAAAATATTTTTTTTTTAATAGTAAATCCCCTTTATTTGCCAAAAATTTAAATGTTTAATTTTCATTAATTAAAATATAAATTAAATCAATGATTTATGCCTTCATCTGATAACCAGTAAAATTGAAATACACAACACAGAATTTCTGAGGGGAAAAAAACATTTCATAAGGCTACTGTAAGAATAAATAAAAAAATTTTGTATGCATTAAAATAATTAGACGTGCTAAAACACAGAAAATAAAACATAAGGTGAGAAAAAAATTAAACATTTCATACGGCCCTAAACATGTCATTTGTTACACTTATAATACACTTAATAAATTAATGTTAAATTGTATAAGTTTCATGATTTTAATTAATTAGGCATGCTTTTTGATTAATAAAATGTAATTTGTCCATTTAAAAAGTAGTCCAGAAAAATTAAAATGGAAAAAAAAACGGAATCCAGAAAAATTTAAACGGAAAAACTGAATTTAGAAAAAAATAAAACTGAATTTGGGAAAAAATAAAACGGATTTCATAGGGCCCTACTCAGACAACTTGCAAAATAGAAGAACCAATATGACAAAGTATCGTGATAAAATTGTGATATTTCTAAAAAAAAAATCGTTTTCTTTTCGTTCAAAAATGCTTTTCGAATGGGCACTGCATCCCCTACAACAGCGGTTCTCAATTCCAGTCCTCAACTGTGTTCCGATTGACATGGTCCCTACACAGTGTTCATTGCTCCCTACTCCCTGAGCAGGGTAAATCCGTAGAAGTTTACTTCACTTTGGAACATTCATTCACATATTTGCACTACGCCACTGCCTGCAGCATCTTCACACACAGATGAAACTTATTAGAGAAGTGTGACAAATGCATCTGTAAATAAATGTATGAGTGTCTTATTGACTGACACAGGGATTTCCAAACTCGGTCCTGGAGGGCCACCGTCCTGCAGAGTTTAGCTCAAAACAGCGCCAACAGAGCTGCTAGAATGTTTTTTGTATGCCTAGTGAGACCTGATTAGCTGGTTCAGGTGAGGTTAATTGGGGTTGGAGCTAAAACTTTGTAGGGCAGCAGCCCTCCAGGACTGAGTTTGGTCACCTCTTGACAAACATTAAATTCAACTCTTCTAAATAAGTCCCCGTCCCTAAGGTATACACAAACACTAAAAACTACAACAGAGAAAGTCCTGACTTAACCCTTCTTAAAAAGTTTTAACCATAGGCAGAGCTCATGGCTTGGTATTCCTGGGAATACATTTAAGGGAATAATGTCACTGATTGGAGATCTGACAACAGAAGCCTCAGCAAGATGACTCTCTTAAAGCCCGAGACACACTGCACGATTTTCCGCTGTCCCAGACGAAAGGTTGTCACCGTGAAACAATCGTGGCGAATCAGAAATCGCCACGGTTGTCTCATGATACCAGTCTTTCATCTGGGACAGCTGAAAATCGTGCAGTGTGTCTTGGGCTTAAGACAGCAGAGGCCTAAGTTCTATGGTCAGGACATTTTCCAATAAGGCTCACAGAAAGCCTAGTGAGCTGGAGTTGCTATTCAGGCAGAGTCTCAAAATGATGACCCCTCTAAGGTGAGAAGAGACCTAAGCCGCTTTTCCACCGAAATTACCTGGAACAATTTGTCCAATAACTTTTTTTCCTGCAGACCTATTGCTGTCTGTGTTTCCATCGTGGTCTAAAGTACCGAGAATGCATTTCTCAATACCAAACTACGCAAATTTCAGACTTCGGAGTCCGTTAATTCTGCAAACAGCAGCGTACTTGATAATGTCAGTCAGCTTGCCTTGGCTACTGCAATTTTCCTCACTGTATTTACAATAAGACGAAATATGATATCAAACACCACAGCGTCTTTTCGTTTTCATTTAAACATATTAATAGCCGCAGAAATGTAGTTCAGGGAATGTACATCCATTACAATGAAGCAAAATATTATATCAAGCAATTGCCTCTTTTCATTTTCATTTTAACATGTTAATAGATTAATAGAATAATAGAATAAAGACCAAAGGTTACCTGTTAGATTTACCCAAAACGAATTACATCTTATGTTTAACCACTACAGAGACATCAGAGCCAGCAGCAAGTGTTAGGCTGCTCTCGTCCGGAAACATGAGCACTGAGCGCCGCTGATCGTGTGGAGCTCACGTCTTCAAAATCAGCGAAGCACATTTTCAAATAGGCGCTGTCTTTATAAATAAACTGCAGATTTGTGTTTTAAACAACTACATTCTCACATGGCACAATAACAGTAATATATATAAAAAATGCAAATAAATGGTGGTTGAAATAAAGTGCTGCGTGAACAACCAATCAGCATGCTCAGCGACCAAGTCCCGCCCCGAAAGTTCCAGACCTTTAAAAAAGTACTACCTCGTGAGCAGGGACTTTCTGAGGTCACGATTTATCGCCTTCGCAATTTAATTTCGATTAATTGTGAAGCCCTAGGTGCTCCTTTATACTCACGGCTGCCAGTACTTGGTCCTAGAGGGCCAGTGTCCTGCAGAGTTTAGCTCCAACCAGTTCCAACACACCTGCCTGCACCAGGACGTGGGCGCACTGAAAGCTCTTTGTATTGCTCTTTGTTTGCACACGTCATTGCTTTCAAACAGATAAAGTAAAACAGGACTAAATGAATCTTGACAAACTAAATATCATTTTGAAGGTCTAAGCCTCTAGCATCGACGACAGATCGCTGTGTTTCGATAGAAAGCTTATAAGGAATGTATTTGCTAAATTTGTGTAAGCAGTACACATCAAAACATGTAGAAATAAACCGCAGCACATACCATATTCATCCTGATAACGACTCTCAAATGTCTCCACTGCTGTAAATCCTGGTTTCGTTTGAAAGATAAGGGTCCAGTGAACAACATTCCATCGAGCACTTTTAGTCCAAAGAAACAACAACGCTGTAATTTAGATCGTTAATCCTTTGTTTACGTCTCATCTCTTGAGAGAGTTATTGTTTGTGTCCGTTATGGAACAAATTACGCTCAAAAACAGCGTCTTGGTGGTAAAAAAACAGCACGATTTTGTAGCAGGCAATGTCCCAAACAGAATGAAATCATCCAAAAATAAAAAAGTCAAAGATACACGGAAGATTGATTATTTGAATTCTGGCGCTCCCTCGCGACGGCGGGTGACGCACGCTGTGACGCACCTGTCATCTGATGGGGGCGTAACTTAGCGATCTTTTAGCACAATAAGAAAAAAAGAAAAAACATTTCTTTTTTTTCTTCTTCAGCAGTTTTATATATGTTTGCGTGTTTTGTGGGGAATTGCCTGTATCTGTGTGATTAACATCTCTATGACTGATAATGAGCATGTAATTACTGACTGTTCACAGATATCAGTGTGAATGCAGTCTATATAAAAGGCCATTATAATGTGAATATTGACTATATTGGGCAGCCATCAGTATGATTTGCATCTGTATGAATGATCTTCAGCAAGTGATTACTAATGTATGAGCAGGAGAGCATCTGTTTGTCAGGAAATCAGTATGTAATTAAGTTATTTTTTTTATTATTATTGTTTTTTTTTTCATCACTCAAATTATTATTATTGTATTTTTCTAGTGCTCAAATAAATCACTTGTAAGATTTCTAAGATTCTGTCTACTGTTTTATAATTGAAAAACTGCAGTAGCATGTATAATGACTAAATAGTATGTAGTAGAACCCTTCAATAATTTGGTAAATATTTTTCCTCAAACGGGGGGGGGGGGGGGGGGGGGAATTCAGTGTGGTACAATTTTTATCAAGGCACTTCAGTGTCTATAACTTTTTATATTTTTGAGCATTATCAACTTTGGATGATGGATAGTAAAGGCCAAAGGGTCTTCTTTCCAAAGACACCACAATTGTGTGTGTGGCACACTGAAGTCAGGAACTGTTACCATTTTAAGTTAGTTAGTCATTTTCAGCTGTTATTCCCAATATGGGGGGTGCAGGTTAACAGGTTAAAAGCTCTTTAATTAGGACACTCATATCACATTCCTCAAAAATATCATTCATTTGTGTAGAGCTGGACATTTTAATAAGGAAGACAGAGTTCAGCTTTGAGAATGAAACCAACCTGTTTGTTCCTCGGTCTCTTCTTGTTTCAAGCTGAATACTTCTGCAATCCTCAGGTCTTCACTCTCCTGTTTAATAAACGCCATCTCGCTTCACCGGGAGGATTTCTGTGTCTGGAAACAAATAAACCCAAACTAAATCTCTCCAGTCAGTCAAAGTGAGAGTTAATGGCCGTAAATCACTCAAAACTAATGCTAAAAATTAATAAAAGAACACAAATTATACAAACACTTAACACACTTGGAAACAAAAATGCAGGAATTATTTCAACAACAAACATAAAACAATGTACACCCAAAACAATAAAGCATATCTACATGAGCACAGTGATTCGAGCGCTTCAACTGAATCGATTGGCTCAAGTGACTCGTGATTTTAAAAAGCTCTGTTTCTCTCATCACTACTTGATTCATGTTTATGATAAACTGTTCATGAGGCTGTGTTCCAGTCCAATTTTTTGCGCCCTTCCCTCCGTCTCGCTCACTCAGATGTATAAACATTGCTTATATTGCATGAGTGCCCACTACCACCCCTTGAAATGCAGTCTAGCACAGTACACATAGCTAGGTTTTTTTTTGTTTGTTTGTTAAATTTTGAATAGGATATAAAAGAGCGAAACCTCACAAAAACAACCTTCACTGTTGTCAGATAAAGCGTTAATCATGTTAATCATGTTAATCATCGGGCGTGTGACGTCACAGCGTCCGGCTGCCAAAATAAAAGTCCCGTTTACAAAAAAATAAAAGTCTCTTTCAAAGCTGCTGAATAAAACACATTCTGTTCAGAACAAAACAAGTGTTAGATTATATATAGTGGGCAGAATTTTAACGACTGGTGTAGAATCCAGGGTTATACAGCATTAAAATGCAAACAATGTGATTTAATAGTTTTAACAGCTCTTCATGTGCTACCTTATAAAGTATGTGTATTATTTATTATTAGTATTTATAAACACAAACTGCTCTTCTCTCAGGACATTTACACATTTATTGTGCCATATCCAGAGCCTCAAAAATATCTGCCTAAACACGTGTCAGCGCAGCACAACCATTATAAAAAAATAATTTAATTAAAAACAACTGTGAATACACACAATACACCATTCAAAAGCTTGGAGTAAGTGTAATTATTGGGAAAGAAATGATAGAAATTAATACTTTTATTTAGCAAGGATGCTTTAAAATGGTCAACCGTGATGATAAAGACATTTATAATGTTACAAAAGGTTTCTATTTCAGATAAATGCTGTTCATCTGAACTTTCTCTTCATCAAAGACACCTACCCGTACGGAAAGGTAATATATTCACATATATGTGAAGCACTGGTAAATATATTCACATATATTTTGAAAATATATAAAAAAAATACATATAATGCTCATGTTGCATGTGTGTGTGTGTGTGTGTGTGTTTACATAGGCTATTTGTGATATATTCATGCCTCATAATTTAATCAATGTGTTTTTGCAATGCATTTTGTTTCTACACTACGTTTACCATTTTTAAAGCTATCCCAGCTGGCACATGACCGACCTTCAATGTTGAAATATGGTTTCATATGACCGTTATTATCGTCTTTCTGAGTGAGGCGGCTGACTGACTGTGTGAATGTGTGTGTGTGTGTGTGTGTGTGAGCTGCTGCTCGTTGAGATTGCTCGGTCGGTTCCGAATTATTTTATATTTGCCTGTTGCATTTTTATTTTGAGCGAATTTGAGTCGTGACATGTCAACGGAGAACAAAAACTAGAATGTGGACACAGGAAGGGTCAGGTGTGATCTGCGAGGTCCTGCAAACACACGGACAAAATCAGGTAAGAAAATCGCTATCTTACGCCCGTTTCACACTGCAAGCATTCTCCTCCAATCACTGTGTCTGTGTGCCATATGCTTTGGTGTATGATATGGCCAGCATACTCTGTGATGCGACCGAGTCCCTCTGCCCTCTGCACTGCATCACATACAGGAATTATACTGTAATGGAAATCACAACATGGGCTCAGGAATACTTCCAGAAAACATTGTCGGTGAACACAATCCACCGTGCCATTCGCCGTTGCCGGCTAAAACTCTATAGGTCAAAAAAGAAGCCATATCTAAACATGATCCAGAAGCGCAGGCGTTTTCTCTGGGCCAAGGCTCATTTAAAATGGACTGTGGCAAAGTGGAAAACTGTTCTGTGGTCAGACGAATCAAAATTTGAAGTTCTTTTTGGAAAACTGGGACGCCATGTCATCCGGACTAAAGAGGACAAGGACAACCCAAGTTGTTATCTGCGCTCAGTTCAGAAGCCTGCATCTCTGATGGTATGGGGTTGCATGAGTGCGTGTGGCATGGGCAGCTTACACATCTGGAAAGGCACCATCAATGCTGAAAGGTATATCCAAGTTCTAGAACAACATATGCTCCCATCCAGACGTCGTCTCTTTCAGGGAAGACCTTGCATTTTCCAAAATGACAATGCCAGACCACATACTGCATCAATTACAACATCATGGCTGCGTAGAAGAAGGATCCGGGTACTGAAATGGCCAGCCTGCAGTCCAGATCTTTCACCCATAGGAAATATTTGGCGCATCATAAAGAGGAAGATGCGACAAAGAAGACCTAAGACAGTTGAGCAACTAGAAGCCTGTATTAGACAAGAATGGGACAACATTCCTATTCCTAAACTTGAGCAACTTGTCTCCTCAGTCCCCAGACGTTTGCAGACTGTTATAAAAAGAAGAGGGGATGCCACACAGTGGTAAACATGGCCTTGTCCCAACTTTTTTGAGATGTGTTGATGCCATGAAATTTAAAATCAACTTATTTTTCCCTTAAAATTATACATTTTCTCAGTTTAAACATTTGATATGTCATCTATGTTGTATTCTGAATAAAATATTGAATTTTGAAACTTCCACATCATTGCATTCTGTTTTTATTCACAATTTGTTCAGTGTCCCAACTTTTTTGGAATCGGGTTTGTATTATTATTATTATTATTATTGTTAAGGCTTATTTAAATGTTCTGTTCTCATGTCAGATATGTATGTTTATATGTATGTATGCAGTGTTTCCCACAGGATTTTGTGGGACTTGTGGCGGCAGGTGATGTCACATTAATTTGCATATTCATGACGTCATTGCATCAAGTGTGCATTCAGACGAGTTTTGGCACTTAAAATCTGTTCTAAATGTCACATACTGTAATTAATACAACTTAATGCCCAATAAAGCTGTTCACATTATATTTTCTGTTGTCATACATAAAACAAGTATAAATAGTAAACAGGAACCATTAATTTGACATGTTAACCAGGAATCACTCTCACTATACTCGTGTATGATTATAAATCATAATCCTGATTTATAATCGCGACATCGTCTGATAACATCAATATACATCTAACTTACTCTAAAAAGCGACTATATGCGGTGGTTTTGTCTCATTCAGCGCACTGCCTGCGTCTGAGAGTAATAAACTATGCGCATATTAACAGACGAATTATGTTCATATTTAAAAGTCCAAACAGTCAGTAAGCGACAGGTGCTTGGAAACGCTGTTTTGTAAATGATTTACTGACGATTTTGCTGCGTTACGGCCAACTGAATGCGCTGCTTCTCTACCTGTTGTGGGAAAAAAGCCGCCAAAAGGGTCTGAAAGTTGCTAAATATTGTGCTAAAGTCACGCTCTTGTGTGTGAGATGCGGGAGCTGATGGCAGCGGGCGGTGGATATTGTTGCGGCCCGCCACAAGTAAAGAGAGAGAGCTTGTCTGTGGGAGTGTCGACAGTTCTTGAGCACACAGAACGAGCAGTACGAAACGCGTCGGGCGAGGGGAGATTTTCAACTAGTTAATCGATCGCGGATGGTTTCATTATCTCGGGTGGATAAAAAAAAAAAAAAAAGTGTAAGAGATAACAAAAATGTGTCACCAAATATACTTGGGCGGCCGTTAATATACCTGGGCGGCCCGCCCAGGTAAAGTCTATGTGTGGGAAACACTGGTATGCATGTATGTACAAGAGCTTCTTAAAAACCACAACAAATTCCTTGTGTGTTTGCACACACTTGGCGAATAAAGCTGATTCTGATTCTGATTCCAGCTGTTCCTTATATGTACATTTAACTTTTCTGGCCTCTTATTGCTACCTGTCCCAACTTTTTTGGAATGTGTAGCTCTCATGAAATCCAAAATGAGCCAATATTTGGCATGACATTTCAAAATGTCTCACTTTCAACATTTGATATGTTATCTATATTCTATTGTGAATAAAATATTTTCATATTCTCATATTTAAGTTTATGAGATTTGTAAATTATTGCATTCCGTTTTTATTCACAATTTGTACAGTGTCCCAACTTTTTTGGAATCGGGTTTGTACATAGAAAAAGTCTTAGATCTTTGAGTTCAGCTCATGAAAAATAGGGGCAAAAACAAGTGTTGCGTTTATAATTTTGTTCAGTGTATATTTAGATATTGCGTTCTCTAGTGTAGTTATTTATCTGTAGTTGTTTTTGGCAAATCTGTGTAGCCCAGATCATTCATCTAAGTCACTAATATTTATAGGAATTATTATTTTATTCTTACTGCTGTGAAATTATTAGACTGAGAATCCCCACCCCACAGAGTTAAATTTATTTATATTGTTATAAATAATTAAAAGAAATAAAAAGTTCCTAAACTGATTTCTGGCAGTAATACTCCTAAGGAGTGAACGGCCATTGAACCAAAAGAAGAAGAAGTAAACTGATTTCTGATTAGTAAGGTGAAAGTTTAGCCCCGCCTTTGATGGAAAAGTTCCAGAAGAGTGTGTGCGAGTAAGAGAATAGGAGAGGATTAGAGAAACGCAGCCGGGATCATGGCGGCTAAATCAAACAATTCAAAAAATACGAAGAATAAAGCACGAGGGCATCGAACTGGTAATGGATCAGAGACTTTAAGAATGGATGATAGAGGTGAAGAGGAGGATGATATGGAGGTAGGGTGGACACAGATAGAGGGAAGATCAGGAAAGAAGGAATCTAAAAAGAGGAAAAAAGGTAAGGAGGAAGGATCAGAAAGTAGTTCGGTAGCTAGTGAGGAAGAAGGGGATGGAAGAAATAGGGTCATAAGTGGATTGAGGGTAATATTAAAATTTAAAGAAGCGGTAGGAATTTCAGGAATAAATCCGTTGGTGTTGACATATGAATTGAGGAAATTAGTAGGTGAGATCGAGTTTGCAAAAGTGCTGCAAGATGGTGCTTTATTGATAGCTTGTATGAATGAAGAGCAGAAAAACAAAGCTATAAAATTAAAAGCAGTGGGAAAACAGGCGGTGATGAGCTTTAAGATTGTAGGACAGACGCCGTGGGTGTTTGGTGTGATAAATGGAGTTCCGTTAGGAGTTAATATGGAAGAATTAAAAAGAATCTAGATGGAGGAAAGGTCATTGATGCAGTACGTTTACAGATGAAAAGAGAAGGAAGAAGAGTAGATAGTCTGTCAGTGCGTCTAAAGTTTGAAGGGAAGGAATTGCCAGATCGGATTAAGATGGGTTTTATCAGCTACCCGATTAGGGAATACATAACGCCACCGTTGAGGTGTTATAATTGCCAGAGGTATGGGCATACTGCGTCAGTATGTAAAGCTAAAATTAGATGTGTGAGATGTGGAGGGGAGCATGAATTTGGGAAGTGTGATGAAGGAGTTGATTTGAAATGTTGCAATTGTGAAGGAAGGCATAATGCGGCATATGGTGGATGTGAGGTGAGGAAAAGAGCAGTAGAGGTACAACAGGAGAAAGTCAAAAATAAACTAACCTATGCTGAGGCTGTGAAGGTAGTAAGGGTTAGGAATAAGCCAAGTGGGACAGAACGAATTGTGTATGAAAAGAGAAGTGAAGATACAGGAAAAAATGGAGAGGGAGGAATAACAGAAGATACAATGTTGGTAAATAAAAAAAAAATTGTGCTCTTTATGGTAGAGGTAATTAACTGTACTGCCCAAACAGAAAAAAGAACAGAAAAGATACAAATAATTATCAAGGCAGCAGAAAGATTTCTAGAGATAAAGGGTTTGAAGTGTGAGGACATTAGGAAGAATCTCAATACAGAATCTCAGTTAAATCAGGAGGTAGGGGTTGAATAAAAGGTTTATGTTAATTGTTTTACAATGGAATGCTAGAAGTCTTTGTGCAAATGGTCAAGAGTTTAAAGGATATATTAGTCAAATGAAGGAAAAGCCAGATGTTATATGTATACAAGAGTCATGAATGCCATTCATGGTTAGATTTTGTGTTAAAGGGGTATGTAAGTGTTAGAAGGAACAGGGATGATGGTAAAGGTGGGGATTGTGTTACTTTTATAAAAGAAGGAATGCCTTATAGAGTTGTGGAGAAAGGGGTGACAATGGAGTATATAGTTGTAGAAATATGGTATGGAATGAAGAATTTTGTCATAATAAACTTCTATAATCCGTGTAAAAGACTGGCACAAAACAATATGGAAGAAATAAAAGGATTAAGTGGAGAGAGTAATATGGTGCGGTGATTTTAATGCTCATAATACTTTATGGGGTGGATTATTAACAGATGCAAATGGATTAATTATTGAAGAGGTGATAGAAAGGAAAAACTTGGTTTGCATAAATGATGGAAGTTACACGCGTTTGGATGTAAATACGGGTAGGGAATCTACAATAGATTTAACATTTGTTTCAAATTCGTTGGGTGGAATAATAAATTGGGAGGTTCTAAGGAATTGTACAATTGGGAGTGATCATTTTCCTATAATTAGCTCTATTGTAAATAATGAGGTAAGAAATGTTAATCAAGGAAATAAAGGAAAGTGGAAGTATGAAAAAGCTGATTGGGAAAAATTCAAAGTCTTGTGTGAGGAAAGACTGAAATTGATAAAGGTGAATGAAGATATAGGAATTGAGAGAATATATACAGAGGTAGTGTCAACAATTCATAATGGTGCAAGTGAATGCATTCCAAAAAGTACAGGAAAGAGAGTGGGAAAAATAGTTCCATGGTGGAATGAGAAATGTTCAATAGCAGTGAGAAGGAAAAGGAAGGCATTCAAAAAACTGAAGAGGACTCACAACTGGCAAAATATGATAATGTATAAGAAAACTCAGGCAGAAACTAGGAAAATAATAAGAGAAGTGAAGAAAGAGTATTGGAGAATGTTTTGTGATGAAATTGGGAAAAATACCCAAGTTGAGGAAGTTTGGAATATGATTAAAAAGATGAGTGGAGTTAGGAGAGAGTATGATTATCCAGTGTTAAATATTGGGGGAAAAATCGCAGTATGCGATAAAGACAAAGGAGAAATGTTCAGGAAAGAATTTTCAAAAGTTAATAGTTCAGATAATCTGACGAAGGAAAGTAAGGATATGAGAGAGAAGTTGTTAATAGAACATCCATATATAAGGGAAATGAAGAGAGCAACAAATAGCCCATTAGATGTTCCGTTTTCATTTCCGGAACTAAAGCGAGCATTGAAAAATACTAAGGCATCAACTCCAGGACAAGACGGAATTAGCTATGTTATGTTAAAAAAGTTAAGTGACGAATCATTGAGTATAATTCTGGAATTTTATAACAGGGTATGGGAGGAAGGGGTTTTACCCAAAGGTTGGAAAGAAGCGTTAATTATCCCTATTAAGAAGTAACCCTCTAAACTATAGACCAATAGCATTGACTTCACATTTATGTAAATTAATGGAAAAAAATGGTAACTGACCGATTAATGTATAATATGGAGAAGAATAACTTTTTCTCTCCATATCAAAGTGGTTAGACGTGGAAGAGGAACAATGGATTCAATTATCAAATTAGAATCAGATATTAGGAAAGCGTTGATCAATAAAGAAACAATAATAGCAGTTTTCTTTGATGTTGAGAAAGCTTATGATATGTTATGGAAAGAGGGTTTGCTAATCAAATTAGATCAAATAGGAATAGGTGGAAGAATATATAATTGGATTAAAGAGTTTTTAATTGAAAGAAATATTAAAGTAAAGGTTGGAGATTATATTTCAAGGGAGGGAAGTATTGAGAATGGTACTCCGCAAGGAAGTGTCATAAGTCCCTTGTTATTTATAATTATGATTAATGATGTTTTTGCAACAATAGGAGAAAATATAAATAAATCTTTGTTTGCAGATGATGGAGCTTTGTGGCTTAGAGGTAGGAATGTTGAGTATATTGTTAATAAAATGCAAACAGTTTTAATAAATGTTAAAAAGTGGTCTTATAAATGGGGTTTTAAATTTTCTGTAGATAAAACTAAATATATTTTCTTTACAAATAAAAGGAGAAGTATAGATTTAAAGTTGAAATTATATAATAGAGCGTTAGAACAAGTTAAAGTGATAAGATTTTTAGGTATGTGGTTTGATGCAAAAGTTACATGGAATAATCACATACGTAAGATGGAGGGAAAATGTAAAAAGATTTTGAATGTAATGTGGTGTATTTCTGGACGAGAGTGGGGAGCTGACAGATTGGCATTAAAAACCATTTATTCAACAATGATTAGAACAATATTAGACTATGGATGTATGGTATATGGTTCAGCAGCTAAGTCACAGTTAGGAAAATTAGAAAGAATTCAATCACAAGCTTTGAGAATTTGTTGTGGAGCTTATCCTTCCTCCCCAGTTTCAGCGTTGCAAGTGGAGATGGGGGAAATGCCGGTTCATCTAAGAAGAAAACAACTAATTTTGACGTATTGGGCTAGCTTAAAAGGCCAACAGGATAATCATCCAATAAAAGGATTACTTGAGGCGTGTTGGGAGCATGGGAAAAGGAAAGTCAATAATTTTCTTTGGATCATTGAAGATTTAGTGTGGGAGATGGAACTAAATGAGTACAGAGTTATTCCAACGGTAATTTTACCAATGATACCTTTATGGATTTTACCACAACCAAAAATTGATTTATTCTTACTGGAATCAAGACAAGATAAAGATCAGGAGTTACTAGAGGCAGAATTGACAAAACAATATATTGGGATTAAGTATGAACAGTATGTTCAAGTATTTACAGATGCATCTAAGAATCCACAGAATGGTCAGGTGGGAGTAGCGTATGTTATTCCAAGGTTGAAAGTGTCTGGGGGGAAAAGAATATCAAATCATGTGTCAGTGTTTACAGGAGAGATGCTAGCAATTTTGATAGCAATGAATAAAATATATGAAATGAGGATAAATAAAACATTAGTATGCTTAGATTCAAGTTCAGCTTTATTATGCCTGGAAGCTCAACAGTCTGAAACAAGACAAGATATTGTTTTAGAGATCCTTCAGGTATTATATATATTGCAGCAGATAAATAGGATGGTTCAATTCTTGTGGGTTCCGGCACATACAGGAGTGGCAGGGAATGAGGAAGCAGACCAATTAGCTAAACAAGTAATGACAAAGGAAAATATAGATATGCAAATTCTGTATAGTAAAGCTGAACTTAAGTCAATAATTAAAAAAGGGATTAATACAAATTGGCAATTGTTTTGGGATAATGAATTAAAAGGCAGACATCTACATTCAGTACAACCAATGGTAGGTAGAGGAAGGAATTCAAGAGGGAGAAGAAAGGAAGATTGTGTTATTTCAAGATTAAGGTTGGGACATACAGGACTGAATTCAACATTGCACATAATAGGGAAACATCCAACAGGTCTGTGTGATTGGTGTGGAGTCAAAGAAACTGTAGAACATGTACTTATTCAGTGTAATGGATATATGGAGGAAAGAAGTAAGCTAATCGATGAACTTCAAAAGAACGGAGAGCAGCAAGTAACATTAAAAGAGATTTTGAATCCAGTAGGAGGTGATAGTCTGTTAATACAATTTCTAAAAACAACTCAGTTAATTCATAGAATATAGATTATTATTATTATTGTAATTCCTTTTTTCTGGGCTGGGAGGGACTTGGGCTGTAGATGGAGGAGCTGAACACGCAGCAACATCGAAAGCTTGAGTTCTGATCGGTCTGGGGAAGAGGGAATTCAAGTCTCTGATCTATTGCTTCAGTAGATGGCGGTAATGCTCAAATTGTGATTGCGAGCCGCCAATAAAAAACAAATAAGAAGAAGAATAGGAGAGACGCGAAAAGTTACGAACGAAGCAAGAGTGAGAGCAAACAGTTTAATGATTTAGCGTTGGATTGTTAACCAATTAAGAGATATCTTAAGATATAATTTCTTATAGATTCAAGCTGTGAGAAAGACACGACGAGAAGCTGATGAAATGGAGCCTAATTAGTATTTCTTTGGAGGAATACTTAATTTCTTTTTTCCTAATACATTTCTCCTTGGTGAGTACAAATTTCGTTATAAGAAATGTATTCAATTAAATTGAATGTGAATACGATTATTGGAGATTGTAAAATTAACAAGGAATGTGAGGGAGTAATGAAAAAATGTTGAAAATGCTTTCATTTGTGTTTCAATACAATCTGTGAGTGTATATAATTGTTCAAGTTATTGAAGGGTGTTTTATTTGTGAAGACGTGATATTTTCTCTTGTGAAATGTGCACCAGGTGGTGCTAGCTTTGCTAACACTGTGCTTAGATTCTAGTATGTTAATTCAGCACATGGGTGACTAGCATGTATGTTGCGTATATGCAAATAATTGAAGCAGACTCTTTAGTCATTTGAAATGGTTTATTTGAATGAGTTACTGATGATTGTTTTGGCTTTGTTTTTGCAAGGCCGGGTTTTTTTTTTTGTTCTTCTCTTCCTTGAGTGTTTGAAGAACTGTTGCTGTGATCCTGAATTTTGTCTGGGCCGTGGATTCCTATTCCTGGTTTGTACTGGCGAGCCATCCCATTGTTTGTACCTGGAAACCAAGTAAAAAAAAAACATTTCTGATCGGGTAGGACAGAATTACATAATTTTTTTCCTCAAGTTCACCTGGATTTCCCTGGAGACAGGTTTTTTTTCTCATGGACTGAACCGTTCTTCTATTAATGAACATTACTGTTCATTAACAATTGGAACTGAGACTCTGATTTGAAGACTGTTTTCTTAACTTGATATTGAGAGACTATTGAAATTGGAAAAAAGAAACCGGTTGAATTTCAAAGATTGATGTTGAAATTTGCAAATCGGTTTTGATACACTGAACTGGTTTTGAACTCTCATATTTGTATTTTTGTTTTGAACTATTGTTGGTTTTTGTTACTTAACTGGGTTTTGTCTATTTCTATTATTATTTCAAAAAGATTAAAATGTATTCAAAGAAACAAACTCTCAGAACAATACACTTACCTTGTTCTTTGATTAACTGCATCCCATTAGTCCTAGTATTTATTTTGTTTCATTGTTATTTTGATGTCCTCTGCTGCCTTTTGCTCTAGTGAGTCGACCTTGGTCTTCTGATTTCTGGTCCAAGAAATCTCACAGTAACTTATAAATTGTGAACTGAGCGCTACTTAGTACGTGTTACATCTGGTTCTTCCTCACAGAAATTCATCTTCAGTGAAGCTCCTTCCACAACAATCCCACATTCAGCAATTCACCAATAAATGCTGGAATATTCCCATCAGTTTACAAGACGAGCATCAAATCATCAGGAAGAGCTGAAATCTGATCAAAAGCCCGATTCGGTGACGGTAATTGTTTCTCATATGGACGTCTGTAAAAATAAATGTACATATCACCTCAGTGATAAAACTCATGGATTCGGATGGCGATTTATTCACAGTGGAGGAGCGAGTTCTGTGATCCTGCGCACCCGGGAACGAGTTGCTCACGTGACCAATCACATGATTGTCTGCTGTAAATAAAATTAATTTTATTTACAAATTTATTCTTATTATTGTGTAAAATGCATTTAAAAATACTTATGTAAAATGTATTCTTATTATTCCAAGCATATTTTATAATATTTATTATTTGATCATTTAAATCTCTTGTTTAAAAATAGGAAAATAGACGTGCTATAGTTGTATAACGCGATATATATCTGTTTATAATACACATTTTAAAATTGTATTGCATACCTGCTGCTGCCATAATAAAGACCCATTTGAAAGTTTGTGCTCTTCTTCTTTTTCTGCTCCCAGTCGCTGTGGTTGAGCAGTCATGAAGTATTGTTCTTTTAAATACTTTCCAGCATTTCAGAAATAATATGTAAATTACACCGAAGTACAACGTTACGGTGTTCGGGAGTGCTCAAAAAGGGTTTAAACACTGAATTTTCAATCGATTTTTTCTCGTAAACTCAGAGATGTGGATTCGGATGGCAATTAAATTACCACACGACCTCGGTGTTTGTCAAAAAACAGTAGGTAATTCGGCTGGGGATTTTTACGGGGGTGATGAGAGAAAAACACCGACATCCTGGATTCGGACGGCAATTAAATCACCAACTACCCCCTGTATATGCTGAAAATCACTTACGTCCCCCTGAGAAACAATTACCGTCCGAATAGGGCTAAAGACTGAGTTTATTAAAGAGGACAGAGAGAAGATGAGAGATCCAGAGCCCTGCAGAATCAAACACACTGAAGATACTCAACAACAAACAGGTTGCTGTTTATTCTTCATTAACGAAGTCGTCTTATAAGTTTTAATTTAACAAGTTTGTTTTGCACTTTGAGTAAATTACTTTGTTTAATTTCAAGTGTTAAAATGCTAATAGTTTTGTTCTGATATAAACAATTGTGTATTAATTTGTGTATGATTGTTAAATAAAGTCATTTTCAGAATTGAATTTTCTCAGGATTTATTTATACACACGATTTGGACAAGATTAGGCTGGGGCTCAATTTTGGTGTTTCTGGTTAAAAGCCGGTGTTGATGTGGTTTGCTTATGGCTGAGAATCTGTACCAATAATAAAACCTGTTCTGGCCCACTTCAGGGGCCAGTTATGAGTTATTAACTGCTCAGACTTGGCCCAGTTATGACCCATGTATAGCCCCTGTCTATAATTCAGATTAGTTTTTTTGTTGTTTTTTAATTATTATTAATATTTATCTATTATTGCTTTTAATTAGGCTACATCTTATCACTGTCACGTGTTTTTATTTATCGTAATTTACATGCTGCAAAGTTGTGTGATTTTTCAATTAAACATTTGACTAATAATTCCTCTAATACTCACTCATGAAGACTGTTGATGCTGATCAAATACCACGTGAGACTAATTTTAATTACTTGTCGTTTATTTGTGCAGATCGGCTTTTTGTAAAAAAACCCAAAAAAAAACAGCACCTTATAGAAGCACAAGTAATTTCTCCCATATTATTTCTCTTCTCTTGCTTCACTCCAGTCCAGCGGGTGGCGCTAAAACACACGTTTGTTTGACAAACACCATTAAACCTCAGAGGAAGAAGTTCAGTTTCACCGCGCTCTCTTGTTTTGTTGTTGTGCTGTTTTAATACAATCTGTTAGAAATGTTGTTTCTGTAAATATAAAAATTCAGTTTTGAATAATGTCAGTAAATCTCTGTAATATTCTCATCCTCACAGTCGTAAGGTTTGAAGCAAGCAGGAATATCTGGAGGAGTATCATCTGAACTGAGATCTGCTGCTGTGAAGATGGTGTTTGTTAAAGAGGAGAGTGAGGAGAACATGAGTGAACCAGAAACCTGCAGAATAAAACAGGAGGAATCAGAACCCTGCAGAATAAAACAGGAGGAACAAGGAGGTTGGTATTTATTCGTCATTCATATTTAATGACTGTTTGTGGTACATTGGGCTTTCAAAGCTTTAACCCTCTGAGGTCTGAGGGGTTTTGGGACCCTGGAGAAGTTTTGACATGCCCTGACATTTCTTTTTTTTTCAGTATTAAAAAAACAATATTAATGGCTGATTACACTGTATTCAGCACAAACTGCTACAATAATACATGAGCAGCATGAATGTACTCTACAGTGTTTTGAGAAAACAACATTTATTATTATTTAGCAGACACTTTTATCCAAAGTGACTTACAAATGAGGACAACAGAAGCAGTCAATTGTAGTATTAAAACAGATCCAAAATTAAATGCTAAAACGTTATAAATACTATATATACACATTTAAAAAATTAAAGAAATTAAATAAAAATGACAAATGCAAACAACAAAATATCAAAACTTAACATTTAAATGAAAACAAAAAATAAAGCTAAAAACAATTCAAAATATTAAAGAACAAAAGGTATAAGAGTATAATAATGATTCTAACATAACACTAAGCCAAAGAAACAACTACATGTGTATGTGCAACCACACACATATATAAATTCAATATGCTTTCATTTCCATGTAGTTTGTTGAAGTACTAAAATAACTCAAATTAAATAAACTAAAATTTATTAAAAAACCTAAACAGACATAATAAAAAACTAATAAAATGACAAACATTACTCCAACTTTAACTAAAATTAAAATAGATAACAACTGAAAATCAAACTACATTAGTTTAACAGTAATCCTGAAAAAATAACACTGAGCCAAACACACATGCTAAAAAAACAACAACTTACAAACTTAAAGACAACAACTTACTTACACATAGTAAGAGATGGTTATAAAAAACTGAAACAGAAGTGAAACATGTAGTAGGCAAGAGGAGAAATTAAAAGTGATACTTATATGCTTTGCCCTTTATCATTTGTCCGGTGGACTCGCAAGGTAGAGTCGATGGTCTTTACGCTCTTCGGTCTTCACACGACAGCTGCTGCGGTAATAATAACCTTTTTTATACCCGTCTAACAAAATACTAAATGAATTCAGCTGGACACACTTTCGTTTTTATCACAACAACTGGCCAAGCAAGCGTGGACACTGACAAGATACGCGATACAGAACGAGACCAAACGTGATATCGGCGCATCTCCACACAGTAAATGAATCAAGCATTTCCTAGCAACGACAACTGCGCTAAACACTGAGACAATTAAATACACTTACGAGCTGCTTTTAACTTCCGCCGATAAAGACTGCTTCTCTCAAAGAGTATTTCTTTACACTGTCCTCTGCTGGCGCTTGAACACACTTTTGTTTTTATCACAACAACTGGCCAAGCAAGCGTGGACACTGACAAGGTACGCGATATGAGACCAAACGCCATTTAAAACCATTTATGCATGGTTAGTGAAAAACTAAAACGAATTGTGTATTTTCATTTTTTAAACGCTATTGAGCGATCATTTTTTTTAATCTAATTAATTACATAAAGTCATCCAATCAAATTAACCTCAAATTAATGACATTACTTAATAACCTTATCTTTAATTAATTAGTAAAGAGAAATGAACGATCCAACCGCATGTCAGCGCACGTGATTAACCGCTCACGTGTGACGCGCTCATATGGCTAGGCGTCGTTCTCTATTATAGATCCTCAGTGCGGGTGCCATTCACACAGAACACACTTTTGTGTTGACAAAGATGCGACGCGGGCAGTGGAATAGGACAAAATGCCAGAAGATGGGAGTGAACTTTTTTTTTTTTTTTTTAAATCTTTAACCTTTGCTTTTATTAGAAATTGTGAAATCTCTAAAATATCCTACCATCTAACAAAAATATATTCTAAGCATATTTTGAACAAACCTTAGAACATTCAAGAACATCTGACAGACAATAATAATAATAAAAAATCGTTTGTTAAACAAATGTTTACAATAATGCACTTACAAAGGAAGTCTATGGAAGATATTCCAAGGGTTTAAAAGCTATTTTTGTTGAAAAAAAAAAAAAAATTTTTTGAGGTGTACAGTTGTCATTTTAGTAGTGGGTTTAGTGTTCTAGGTGGATGAACGTCTCTCAGAAAAGTGCCCGATGATGTAGTGTTACTTATATGGCAGTTCAAATTTGACTGCAGTTTCATTTTAAATCTTTTGTAAGGAGTTATGTATGCTCTATGAATGACTTTGAAGTGAATAAGACGATGAGCCAGATTTTTAGATGTTAAGCTGAGATTAGACCACACTCTCTCCCAGTCGACAGATAAATTAAGGTCAGATAATTCCCTATTCCAAATAGTTTTAATAGAAAGAGGTTTTGTAATACAATCAATAATTTTATTATATATTAAGGAAACAGATGGCCGACCAGCAGATGGTGCAATCCAGTCCCGCATAGGATGAGAGGAAATGGAAGAAGACCAAGGAACGCCATACGCTTTGAGAGCAGAACGTAATTGAAGAAAAACAAAATATGCAGATGCTGGTAGACAAAATTTGGCTCTCAATGCCTGAAATGAACAGAGGCCCTGGTTATCATATATATCACCGCACGTGTTTACACCTAAAGAGGACCAAGAGGGTTGGACAAATGGACGATTTCCACATACAAAGTTAAAATTGTGCCATAAAGGAGTACTGTTACAGAATTTGAAGGGTCCTCCGACGTTCAACCGGTTTCCAGATTTTAATAGAGTTAGCCACAACCGGACGGAGTGAACTTCTTTTAACTTGAGCGCCGCATTATTATGCATGAGACGCTGCAAGAGATGCAATACAACAGTCAAACACTTTTTTTAAAGCATTTTCCTTGTAGCCTATTATTTCTGAATATATAACATGTATAAGACAAGCTTGAACAGGATGTAGTTGTAGTTCATGCATCTTTTAGGCAGATATTTAACAAGTGATTTGTTTAACATTTACATCATGTTGACAACTTAATGTGTGGTGCACTTTAATAAAGAAATAGTTACTTGAATCGTGTTGTAGTTACATTTTTAAGTTGACTAGTTAAAAATCATAAAATCTAGAGTCGGTCAAACGTTCTGAAAAAAAATCGAGATTATATTATATTTTTTTGCTAAATCACCCAGCCCTACAACAACAACAACGATTTTCAAAAAGCGGATCGCCGTTGTTTTCACACTGCATGACTATCAGGAGTAGGGTTGTCACGGTACCAAAATTTCAGTATTCGGTACCAATACCAGTGAAAATCCATGGTTCTCGGTACCAATTTCGGTACCAAAGCAAAAATATGCTAATTAAAAAACAAATTTTTATTAATAAAGTTAAACAAAAATAAACTGCACAAAAACCAATGCCATTCTTTATGCTTATTTAAAATTATTTCAAATTTTTCCACAATTAATAAAAGTAAACAAGTTCCACCCAAATGTTTGTCATATTTCTGCTGCCGCTGAAAAACATCTGTAAACTGTCTGTTTTAGGGTTTGCTGGGGCTTCATGATCTTCCTGCAGCTGTAAAAGGAAAATATAATATTAGTAAAGCAGTGGACTGAGTCTGACCAAATACACCATTAGATCATTGACTCCAGCTAAAATATAACATTTCAGTAAATAACAAACCTCAGCTTTTATAATAAATTTAGATATGATTACATATATTTTAAGACAAGTGTATGTCAAATAGATGGAAACTGTAGTATTAAAAACACTTTACATGACCTATCAAATAAACAATAGTTATATAGTGCAATTCTTCTTCTTAGGGTTAATTTCAGAATTTACAAATACATAAAATCAATCAAAGTTCAATCTTTTAAAATTATTTAATGCACAATGAACAAACATGAATGATCAAGTGTTTGTATTAAATAGCATTCACAAACATTAATTAATGTTGTAAAAATATATTGTTCACTCACTGTAAGTTGATGTTAGATAATAACAAGTCATTGTGAAGTCTATACAGGAGATAACATTTGACTGTACTTTCATTTAATACAAATGTGTACATATTTAATTTTAAAGGGCTTTTAAAACTGCTAGTTATCCAGCCAAGAACAACAACAACTAGCAACTAACTAGCAAAAAAAACAAAACAGGCCAGAACTGTTTTCTGACGGACTGATATGACATAAACATTATTAACTGTTTGTACATTCTCCAACACGCATATTTTAGATTCACAATTCATTTAAAAGCCTCTGGTGTGTAACAATAGTAAATACCATCATGTCCTGCTGTTGTTTTTACCCTAATAAAAGTTATAGGCGCATTAAGTAGTTAATAAAGAAACTTCATTCTAATGTTCATTATATTAGCGTTAGCCGCGTTTATGCTAACGATTAACTCCGCTATAACGGCAGTTTATTTTAATCCGACATTCAAATTCAAATATGGAATAATATTCATAACAGAATATCTAAATATTAAATTGAAACTTACCTGCTTGAACTCTTTCATGTGATCCGGGTGTCAGTCTTTAAAGTGTTGTTAGTTTGATGATTTGCTCCTTTGGACGTCGCCCTGTCTCAGTGCTGTTATGAAGCGAGCGCATCTGCGCAGCTTTCAGATCACGCAGCAAGAACCGGGTCGACCGGGTCCTCGGTACCACCGGTTCTTAAAGAATCTTGGTACCGTGACGTTTTCTTCTTTTTAGTACCGACTTGGTACCGAAGTACCGGGTCTTCTGACAACACTAATCAGGAGTATTATTCAGTCGCTGCTGTGTTCACATTGCACGATGGATCGGCGACAGGGGGATTCACATCGCATGATTTCACAATAGGAAGAATCGCCAACAACTCTGTCTGATCCGCAAACTACATTTCACAACAAAACACACGAGAAGTGATAAGGAAATAATGTGAGAAAACCTGCGTGCGTCAGACCGGAGTTCTCGAGCGAGACTGGAAGTTATAAATAAAAATATAGCCCGCAAATTATCTGTGCGCTGATTTCCAACTACAAAAAGAAAAGCAGATTATGCAGGAGGGAGATGCAGGGAACAGGGATTGTGTGTTCTGCAAAGAGAGGTAAATAATAATTTTACAGTAACTGTTATGCTGATGTTGCGGCTGGTCAAGCAAATGTTTGTGCTTGTTTCAGTATGATTTAATTATACATATATCTATTAAAATACTGATATTCTGGTTTATAACTCCTCCCCGAACTTCCCTCTGCCCTGTATCTTTGTCTCTCATTGGTTGCAGGTCATCGCCGATGTAGTTTTCAGTCAGAAATCATTGCACACAGCGTGATTGTGAATCGCAGACAGCTCCAGATATATAGCATGCCAAATATTTTGCGGGCATCAGCGACATGTCAGCGATTCCCTCAGATCGCGTCTTTGATAATTCACACTGTGCGATTGTGCACCAATTTGCCTCCGATCTCGGGCATTTGTCGGCAATTTATCAAAACCTGTCGGCAAGTGAAAAATCGGGCTAAAATTGTGCAGTGTGAACTCGGCATTAGCAACTCCATTTGTTTGTCCGAGTGAGCAAGGGGGGCAGGACTTATTGATAATAGAGAGCAGCGATACGGTTACTGCACAGCGCTGCGAGATCCAGTGAGAAGCGTTTGAACTCGCCACAGACTGAATAAGGTTGATGCGAGTAGCTGCTAGTGAGAAGCATTCAAATTCTGCACAGAATTCTGTTATGAACAGATCAAACAGCACTGACACAGAAACCCAGAAGCAGTAATGCTAACTGTAACCATGGTGTTGTAGCAGAAATAGTCCAATGTTATTACATCATTCATTTCAGGGTTTGTACAACCTTTTGAGAGAGAAATTCAAGAACTTTTCAGTGATTTTCAAGTATTCCACACAGCTGTTTCCAGCACTTTAAAACTCTAAAAATGAGCCAATTGGACAAAACACAATGTATATCAAAATATAGTTTTGTGGTTAAAAAGCACTTGTGTAAAATTTAAAAATACATCAAATTACCACAATAACAGTAGATGGCAGCACAGGAGCACTTATTGGCTTATTAGTCATTCATTTTACTTGCTTTATATTTTGAAATTATAAAATAACTTATAAAACATCAGATCATCAAAAAATCTAATTCTGTCAAAGTTTTGCACTATGTTTGTGTATGTAGTAAGAAAAGTTTCAAATCACCAAACTTTTCTTCACTTTGCATCTGAATTGCACATCAATTAAAATCACTGAAGTTGTTGGTCAGTTCTATACAATGCTATAGAAGAATAATGGTACATTAAGTAAGAGTAGAATATATTAATTTTCTATTTGAAAATCTGATTTTGCATGATACTGATGTTACTAAAAGTAAATTTTGTATGCTTCCCAACTCAAGCTCAGTGCTTTACTGTCAAATGTGTATTACCAAGAATGTAATATTATTAGTAACTGCACTTATTAATGCAAAGCCTTAGTAATTTTATGATTAAATTATCTTTATCTTTGATACCCCACACACCAGCCCCCCTTCGCTACCAAACCTGCTTCTGGCGCCACCATCTGTAGAACTTAGTGGCGCTGCTCTCAAATGTTAGTCTGGAGCCCTTGCACTGTTACATCAGGGTTCACTTTTATGTTCACATTTCACCATTTTTACTTTTATTTCAGAGTTAATTGAAGAAAAAGAGAAGAATCAAGAATCAAGTGAAGTTGAGGAGAAAAATCATGTCAAAACTGAAGAAAAACCTTTGAGTTGCCCTCGAACCAAACTGAAAGATTTAAAGAAAAGAAGAGCCAAGAAATATTTCACCTGCACTCAGTGTGGAAAGAGATTAACAAGCAAAACAAGTCTTGAGCGTCACATGAGAGTTCATACTGGAGAGAAACCATTCACCTGTGAGCAGTGCGGGAAGAGTTTCACACAATCATCAAACCTTAAGAAACACATGAACATCCACACTAGAGAGAAACTGTACACATGTGATCAATGCGGTAAAATGTTTTTATGGGCTTCAGTTCTGAAGAAACACTTGAAAGTTCATGCAAAGGAGAAGCCACGTTCATGTAATTTGTGTGGTAACAGTTTTGTGCATCTACAAAATTTGAAAGTATGTCAGAAAATGCACAGTGCTGTGGGAGAGTACATGTGCTTTGAGTGTGAAAAGACTTTTACTACAGCAACGTGTAAAAAACTGCATGAGAGGATCCACACTGGAGAAAAACCTTATAAGTGTTCACACTGTGACAAGAGATTCAGTCATTCAGGACCCCTGAAAATACATGAGAGGATTCACACTGGAGAGAAACCGTATAAGTGTTCACACTGCAACAAGAGATTCAATGATTCAACACATCTGAAAACACATGAGAGGATTCACACTGGAGAAAAACCTTATAAGTGTCCACAATGCAATAAGAGATTCAGTCAATCAGGAGACATAAAAAGACATGAGAGGATCCACACTGGAGAAAAACCTTATAAGTGTTCACACTGTGACGCGAGATTCAGTCATTCAGCAAATCTGAAAACACATGAGAGGATCCACACTGGAGAGAAACCTTATAAGTGTTCACACTGTGACAAGAGATTCAGTCAGTCAGGACAACTGAAAACACATGAGAGGATCCATATTGGAGAATAACCGTCTCCCTGCACTGTACGTGGGAAGTGTTTCATTCAATCTTCTGCTCTACACAGTCATACAAAAAACAATCGCAGTGAGGCCTCATACACACAGAGACAAATTTAGCTGTATACGTAAAAATTTTGTATCGTATCGGCGTTTCATCCAGATGGATCTGCCGTTTTGGAGCCTGAAACCGCTATTTTTTGAAACTGGGTCCCAGAGTGGATAAATCTGAAAACGACACCTTTGCGTTTTTGTGTGTACAGCCAATCCGTATATTTTGTGAAACGATGATGTCATCACCCCACGTCTCTACCCCAGTCAGACACCAACGCTACGTAACAGCAACAACAATAACAAAGGTGGACTACATGCTTATGTTCTTTCTGCAGAAGCTACTGTAGAAGAGTTTTATTAAACAAAATATGAATTAATCAAGTATAATCAAAGTTCTACTATTATAATAATGTATCTGTGTGTGGAATGTGCAGACGTATGGTTTAAGGTAAAGCTGCGCATCCTGTTTTGACATGATAGGGTCTCTTCCTTGCACGTAACATAAAATGAGGCCTATTGTCTGCTCCAGGTAGCAGATGGAGACAGCCAAAAGAAGGTAAACAATGACTATGATGTAGGAAATGTATGGAGCACGCCTTAAAGGAAAAACTGTATAAAAGAGTGTGCAGACACAGACTCGGGAGATTCCCTGCAGGGTCTCTTGGTCTTATTGTCTCTGATAATAAAGTCTCTCTTCTGGCATCAAAACCCCAAGACTTTGAGAGTGATTTGTCATAGCAACGGTGGAAGCCACCACACTACTGAGCCTATTAGCGTTACTAATTTTATTAGCTTTTCTTGTTGTTGAGTTTGATTTGTATACAGCTTGCAAGGTTTATGCGCATGCTCCAAGTCATCTTCTCTGTTTTTAGTCCATCTCTGTGGCAGTATTACAGCGCCACATACTGGTCTGTCATGAATGCTACATCATTTTGAGTCGGTTTAAGTGGTTTTGTGTGTACACACATATTTCTTGAGACAACGCTGTGTTTACGGAAGAACAAGAAAATAAAAGATTGGATAGGGAAAGCTGGCTGTGAATAAAGTTCATCTTCAAAACCAGTACTTTGCTGTCATACGATCGATCTTCAAGTCGAACACACCGCTTTACTCCTACTCTCGCGTGTCACGTGACAGAGTGTAATCGCAGCCTCTGCGGTTGAAAAATCGCATTTTGTCATATCGCGATATTATCGCAAATGCAATTAATCGTTCAGCCCTAATTACAAGTGACATGACAAAGAAACATTATCTGAAGTTTTCACAGTGAATAAAGTTCATCTTCAAAACCAGCAGATTCAACTGTGAGATTCAGATAAACTCAAAGATGTTCCTCCCCAAAGAACAATGTCAAAAAGTTTTGTTCTTGTATATCAGTTTGTTTCATTATATAAATTATATAATTGTGTTTTCTTATGATTTTCATATTATGTTCAGTTGTCTTATAATGCATATGTATCACTTGTAGTTTGCTTGCTTGTAGATGCTTTTTACAAACTGTTCTAGTTCAGGACACTGTTCTTGTTCAACACTTTTAAAGAGATTTATTTTTAATTTGTTCTTCACTGTTGTTTTTAAAATGACAGTTATTCTTCCACATAAGATGTATTTAGGAAATGCATATGCAAGATATACTGTCATGTAGCTTTGCAACTGATCCTTCTGTGCTTCTCTTGTAAGTATGTATGAATGAAAAAACAATTTCATAAACTGAAATAAAATAAAAATGTCAAAATATTTCAAAAACTAAAATAAAACTAAACTAACAACAGTTATTGAAAAACTAACTGAAATTAAATAAGTAACAAAAATAAAAAGTCGTTTTCGTAATCATTACGTTCTCACTCCTTGGCAGAAAAATATATGAGCTGTGGGTTTCTCCCTCGGGGGCCCCCTCCCATCCTCGGGCCCTTAGAATCGTCCTAACTCCCCCCCCCTACGCCCCCCCCCCCACGGCGCCCCTGGCTGTGGGTCAGTTTAGGGAAATACCTGTAAATAGCGCATCACGCACATGGGGTTATCTGACGGAGAGACGCAAAGCAGAGTCCTGCACGGGTCCTGTTTGGTAAATGTGCACCAGCAGTAGACTACTTAAAGAACACCCGACCCATTATCTGACAGCAGCACTCATTTATTTCTGTACCAGACCAGAACCGTTTGACATAAAGAGAATTTTTTGGAATGTGTTGCAGGTCTGAATGACAGGAAAGGATGTATATTTACAAATGACATGAAGTTGACCAGACAAAACATGAAATATTTTGTGTTCATATTGTCTGCAATGAAATACAAGTCAAAGTAAATTTAGAAATCACTACTTTCTTTTTTTATTTGCGTTTTCCATACCGTCCCAACTTTTTCTGATTTGCGGTTGTATATGCACTAGGGGTGTAACGATTCATCAACTACATCGATGTATAGATTTATATTCATATGATCCAACTACATTGATCTGTGCTCGGCAAGTTGGCCTTCCGGACGACATATATCGATCTAACATCGTTTTAAAAGGTAATCAATCGATTGTATCGATACTAGGAAATAACGCATTGGATTTAAGCACATCAGACTTTATATGGATGTTTTTTCTTAGCACTTAGTCTTTTAATGATAAAGGCGTTAAACGTTACTCGGTTCAGTCTGCCTATCTGTGACGTCATCGCCACGCACCAGCAGCAGCGCAAAGACAACAAAACATAGCATGGCGGATGGCAGAGGAGAAGTCGACGAGCGAGAAATTATCAAGCCACCATTGCGGTCCAGTGTGTGGAAACACTTTGGCTTTTTGCAAAGACAGAGATTTTCTAAATAAGTCGCTCGCTGTCTGTAGGATATGTAAAGGTCAAGTAAAGTACAACGGCAACACGACAAATCTCTCCAACCACCTACTAAGGCGCCATGGGATTTCACACAACACCGACCGTCCAAGCACCTCTTGCAGCATTCCCACTGCAGCAGCAGCACAAGGTAAAGTCAACTCTGCAGAAGCCTCAGGCCTCGCCTGCATGTTTAGTCAGAAACTAGACCAAAACTCAGCTCGGGCGAAAAACATCACGGCAACAATTGCCAAGTTTATCTGCAAAGATATGCGACCCTACAGTGTGGTTGAAAATCCGGGGTTCCGTGAAATTATTCAAATATTGGAGCCAAGGTACACGATACCAAGCCGACCACACTTCTCAGAAAAGGTTATCCCTGCATTGTACGAAAGTACTAAGAATGATGTGAAGCTGTCGCTTTCTCAAGCTGAACGAGTAGCGATAACGACGGATGGCTGGACATCATGCTCAAATCAAGGGTATGTGACAATTACCTCTCATCACATTGATCCAGAGTGGAAAATGAAGACCTTTGTTCTGCAAACCAGAGTTTTAAATGAAGCCCATACTGGTAAAAATATTGGCGCGTTACTACGTGAAGCCTGCATGGAGTGGAAAATCTCCGACAAGAATCCTGCCATCGTCACAGATAACGCCAAGAACATGATTGTGGCCGGTGCAGAAGCCCAGTTCAGTCCACACATTACCTACTTCGCACATACACTCAACCTTGCCTCGCAGAAGGGTTTGGGGGTGGAACGTGCTTCCAGGTTGTTGGGGAAAGTGCGAAAAATTGTTGGATATTTTCACCGCAGCCCGATTGCATGTCACACCCTACAGGAAAATCAAACTCTGATGGATTTACCAAAACACAAACTGATCCAAGACATAATCACCAGGTGGAACAGTTCATTCGAAATGCTTGAACGTTTTCTGGAACAACAGCAAGCTATAATGGCAACTCTGATGTCCAAGGATCTACGAAAAGGGGTCACAGAGTACACGCTGAGTGAGAGTGATATTGCCAACATGGATGACATTGTTCAGTTGATGGGTCCTGTCAAAATGGCAACCACTGTGATGTGTGAAGAAGACCAGCCAACTCTCTCTGTAATTGCTCCTCTTCAAGCAAAACTCCTGAAACACCTACAGCCATGCGAATACGACTCAACCCTGGTTGCAGAGATTAAGAGGGTGATGGCCAATTACCTCTCCACACGCTACAGAGGCACCCAAGATGCTCTCAACATAGGTAATTAATTTGGAGTCTTAATTAAAATCAACTTGGTTAATATTTTAGCTTATTAGACCAGCGGTTTTCAACTCCAGTCCTCGCGCCCCCCCGCTCTGCACATTTTGTATGTTTCTCTCTTCACTTCAGACCTTTGTTCTATTCGACCGTAAGTGCCCTGCGAAGTGGACTTCACAGGATATTCCGCCATCATTCCAGTTCGAAGCGAGCGTATATGTTCCATCCAAAGGCCATTGAAGTGTGCGAGACGTGAATTTAAATTGGATTTATTTACAGAGGTATATTTTGTCACACTTCACTAGTAAGTTTCGTCTGTGTGTGATGACGCTGGCGTAGCGCAAATCCGTGAATAAATCAGTGAATAAATAAGTTCCGAAGTGAAGTAAACGTCAACGGATTTCTCATGCTTAGGGAGTAGGGAGCAATGAACACTGTGTAGGGAGCATGTCAATCGGAACACAGTTCATTCATGGAACTTTCTTCTAATGAGCTGATGATCTGAATCAGGTGTGTTTGTCTGGATTGATATAATTTGGTTTGGCAGGCACTCTTCAAGCTGCAGGCTGTGCACCTGCAATGTTTAAATGGTTCCTTGCAATGCCTGATTACAGAATCCTCAACTGGTTCACTTGGTACCACATATGACGAGATTGTTTCTATTGTCTAATTATGATTTAAGTGAGCTTTGCTCCTGATAAGTAAATATTGCATTAATATACAGACCAATTAATGAGAGTGGTCATGTTGTATGACATCCATTATCTTGGCTGCACTGTGGATGGTGTAGTTCAAGGGGCTGTATATTGACCAGCAGTGGAGGTTGTAAATTTAAGTCTGCAGCTTCCCTTAGAGGACTGCGTCACAGGTCCAATTAAGCTCCTCCTTTCTTTGGAAGGATGACTTTTAAGGGAGATTGGATGGCTAGAACTGACAACAACAAATTAGAACAACCCTAACTGTGATCTGCAATGTTTTATTTTACATGTGACAAGTAAACTAATTGGTCATTACTATCACATGGGGCTTGACCCCCCTTTCCCGACATCCGAAGGGATTGTCATGGGCATGCAAAATCATAACCTTGTAGGTTATAAACACTGACTGAAAAGTCTAAACTGGAAAACAAAACTGAAGTGGAAAGTAAAGAACCCTCCTTTGGTTGAAGGTGATGTCTGATGTGATACAAAGGCTGAATGTCTGCTGACACTGTTAGACCCTGTTCAGTTATGGGGTACCCCCCTTTCCCCGTGGCTCTTGTCCACACTCAGATGTTAGGTGGAGGGGCCCGAACTGGTTATGCTGAGAAGACCAGGGCCCATATTCATGAAAAATCTTAGTGCTAAGAGTTGCTCCTAGTAACACAATTCTAAGAAAATTCTCAGAAATGTGGGTGTTTCCTCTTAAATTTAAAGAAGTCAAGTTGAGCTTTATTGTCATTCCGCTACATGTGGGGACATACAGTGGAACGAAATGTCGTGCCTCACAGGACCACGGTGCTACATAAATACAGACATACAACAATGAAGTAAAACACTATAAACCTATACACAATAACCTATAAACACTATAAACCTATGACACTATAAACACAATAACCTATAAACACTATAAACCTATGACAGATTTTGACTAAGTATACTATATATAAATGTTTACCCTATACAACTAAAGATAAAAAATACAAACTATGTGAATGCTTCACATAAATAATGTACATGTGCAGAGAGAAACATTGGGAGTCAGCAGCTGGCTGGGAAACAGTACAAGATGATTTGTAGTAGTGCATGAGCATGTAAACATACATATATTGCTGAGTCTTTAGTGGGATTGTGTACACAGCAGTGTTAGGAAAAGTGTGTAGTGCATAGAGGAGAGTCTGTTACTACAGGTGGTTTGTACAGGCCCACTCACGTCAAGTCACCTTTATTTATATAGCGCTTTTAACAATACAAATTGTGACAAAGCAACTGCACTATATCAAAAAGGGAAAATAGTGTCAATAATGTAAAATGACAAGATTAAACACTCAATTTTCAGTTAAAGGCATTTCATTATTGAATTCAGTGATGGCATCGTCCAGCTCAGTTCAGTTCAAAAAGTTTCTGTTCAGTCAAGTCGATGATATTGCTGGAAATGAAGTGTCCCTAACTAAGCAAGCCAGAGGCGACAGCGGCAAGGCACCAAAACTCCATTGGTGACAGAACGGAGAAAGAAACCTTGGGAGAAACCAGGCTCAGTCGGGGGGCCATTCCTCCTCTGGCCAGACGACACAGCAGTTCAATTCCAACTGCTGCAAAGTCAGATTGGAGGGCTCAACTGGTTCCCGAGGTCTTTTCCTGATGGCTGTCTAGGTGACGGGGTCCTCACTGGGGGTCTGTCTCTGGGGCTCATCTAGGTGTCCTGGTCTCCGCTGACGTTCAGGTCTGTAGAGGTCGTCTCTAGGTGCTGATCCACCATCTGATCTGGTGAATGCAGTGACCTCGGAATAAGAAAGAAACAGACTAATATTAGCGTAGATGTCAATCTTTTTACAATGTAACAAGTACATCATGTGTTATGGGAAGTGATCCCGGTTCCGGTTGATCTAATTAATGCAGCCTAACAATCCTTTAACGGATTTGAATAATATAAGTGTATTAGTGTGTTATGTGTACGCCAGGTTAAAGAGATGGGTCTTTAATCTAGATTTAAACTGACAGAGTGTGTCTGCCTCCCGAACAGTATTTGGTAGATTGTTCCAGAGTTTTGGTGCTAAAAAGGAAAAAGATCTGCCGCCCGCAGTTGATTTTGATATTCTAGGTATTATCAAATGGCCAGAGTTTTGAGAACACAGCGGACGTGAAGGACTATAATGCGATAAGAGCTCGCTCAAGTACTGAGGAGCTAAACCATTCAGGGCTTTATAAGTAATTAACAAGATTTTAAAATCTATACGATGTTTAGTAGGGAGCCAGTGCAGTGTTGACAGAACCGGGCTAATGTGGTCATACTTCCTGGTTCTAGTAAGAACTCTAGCTGCTGCATTTTGAACCATCTGTAATTTGTTTATTAAGCGTGCAGAACAACCACCCAATAAAGCATTACAATAATCTAACCTTGAGGTCATAAACGCATGAATTAATATTTCTGCATTTGACATTGAGAGCATAGGTCTCAGATTAGATATATTTTTAAGATGAAAAAATGCAGTTTTACAAATGCTAGAAACGTGGCTGTCAAAGGAGAGATTACTATTAAATAGCACACCTAGGTTCCTGACTGATGATGAAGAATCGACAGAGCAGCCATCAAGTGTTAGACAGTGTTCTAGGTTATTACTTGTGGGGGTTTTAGGTCCGATAATTAACACCTCTGTTTTTTCAGAATTTAGCAGTAAGAAATTACTCATCATCCAGTTTTTTTATATCGACTATGCATTCCATAAGTTTCTCAATTTGGTGCGTTTCACCAGGCCGTGAAGAAATATAGATCTGAGTATCATCAGCATAACAGTGAAAGCTAAACCCGTGCTTCCTAATGATATTTCCCAAGGGTAACATAAAGCGTGAAAAGTAACAGCCCTAGTACTGAGCCTTGAGGAACTCCATACTGCACTTGTGATCGATATGATACCTCTTCATTCACTGCTACGAATTGATGGCGGTCAGATAAGTACGATTTGAACCATGCTAATGCACTTCCACTAATGCCAACAAAGTTTTCTAGTCTATTCAAAAGAATGTTGTGATCGATAGTGTCGAACGCAGCGCTAAGATCCAGTAGAACTAATAGAGAGATACAACCACGATCAGATGATAAGAGCAGGTCATTTGTAACTCTAATGAGAGCAGTCTCAGTACTATGATACGGTCTAAATCCTGACTGGAAATCCTCACAGATATCATTTTTCTCTAAGAAGGAATATAATTGTGAGGATACAACCTTTTCTAATATCTTTGACAGAAAAGGGAGATTCGAGATCGGTCTGTAATTAACTAGATCTTTGGGGTCAAGTTGTGGTTTTTTAATGAGAGGCTTAATAACAGCCAATTTAATGTTTTTGGGGACATATCCTAATGACAATGGCGAATTAATAATAGCCAAAAGAGGATCTATGACTTCTGGAAGCACCTCTTTTAGTAGTTTAGATGGAATAGTGTCTAACATACATGTTGTTGGTTTAGATGATTTAACAAGTTTATACAATTCTTCCTCTCCTATAGTAGAGAATGAATTGTTCCTCAGGGGATCTATAGTACACTATTTGATGTGATAATATAGCTGACGGCTGCATGGTTACAATTTGATCTCTAATAGTATCAATTTTGGAAGTAAAATAGTTCATAAAGTCATTACTGCTGTGCTGTTGGGAAATGTCAACACCTGTTGATGCTTTATTTCTTTATATTTTTTTAAGTGTGCTCACCTGTGTGGGGGTTTTCATGGGGTTTCAGAGGGGGGCGGGGTGACCTGAGTTCAGGGCTCTCACAGCCTGGGGGAAAAAGCTGTTGAGCAGTCTGGCGGAGCGGGCTCTGATGCTCCGGTACCGTCTTCTTGATGGTAGGAGCTGGAAGAGACTGTGGGAGGGGTGGGTGGGTGTGGTCCTTCACGATGCTGTTGGTTTTGCTGGAGCATCGTGCAAGGAAAATGTCCAGGATGGAGGGGAAGGGAGCACCGATGATCTTTGCAGCCGTGTTCACTGTCCGCTGGAGGGTCTTGCGGTCAGCAGCACTGCAGTTCCCGTACCAGACAGTGATGCAGCTGGTCAGCACACTCTCAATGGTGCCCCTGTAGAATGTGGTGAGGATGGGTGGTGGGAGACTTGCTCTTTTCAGCCGGCGGAGAAAGTGTAGGCGCTGTTGTGCCTTCTTGGAGAGTGACATGGTGTTGGTGGTCCAGGTGAGATCCGCCGTGATGAAAATATCATAGTATAGATAAAAGTAATTCAGAAAGCATCTTAACCCTTAAAAGAGGTCTTAAGGTCCGAAATTGTTAGGAGTACGGACGAGGACTTTTAAGAGGCTTAAGTGTTTCTTTAGCAGTGGAGAAAATGGACGAAACATGAAGAGGGAGAAGAAATGTGTTGCACACAATGCATGACAGTGAGTTAATAAGACGCTACACATTAGATCGTGCAGGGATCATGTTTGTGACCGATCTTATTAGAGACACGCTAACATCTTCGACACCGTGCAGAAATGTCATAGCGCCAGAATTGGAAGTAATCACTACATTAACTACATTTATACATATTTAGCAACTTGAAAAGTACAACTATGTAGCAGTGATGATTTGGGTCTGTCACAACCTTCTATAAGCAAAGTGATCACACAAACAATTACAGCACTTTCAGAACCTTATTGTGTCGCTGTTCATTTCCTATAAAATATGTCATGTATGACAGCATGGTAAATAAAAAATAAAGAATATACATATATTGTACGAGTGAGTGAGAGTACAGTAAAACAGGAAAAATTACGCCTGTAATTTCAAAGTGAAGGCTTATAATAGACCCTACTCTTAAAGGTGCTCTTTTATTTCCTTCTTGGACAACCAACCAATCAGTTTTCAAAAGACTGTGTCATAGCTAGCAATGGGGTCAGCCCCGCTTCCTCACTAAGATAAAAGTTTTTGTCTTTTCTTTGCTTAGAGTTGCTCTCAGATTGGTCCTGAATCACTTTTAAGCTAAGACTCCTAGCTAGAATTTTTTAAGCTAAATTAGAAGCTCTCTGAGAGGATTCTTAGAATCTTTAAGAATACGGGCCCAGGTCTCTGTCATTGAAGGAGTTACTTGAGGTCTTTGAGGACTTTAAGAAGTAGATGCTGAATCTCAGCTAAGTTCTCAGCATCCTTACTTTCAGTTCCTCTAGATTTCTTACTTCTGTAATAGCCCCTTTCGCACCGCTTTAGTTCCAGAACTAAAAGTACAGTACTAAAGTAGTGGGACGATTTTGCGCAAACTATTTCCCAGTACCATTTAAAGGGTTGCATTCGCACCGACAGTGGGAAGTGACGTAAGCCGGTCGACAGCGACGTCATTTGTGCAGAGTGTTCAACAACGGAAACAAAGAAGAACAACGACGTTAAAAACAGGAGGATGAGGACGCTGTGATCAGAGCTGTGTTTTTGTTGTGTCTCGCGGGTTTCACAATAATGGACATGGAATGTCAACGTATACGTCAAGCAATTGAAAGATCAGAAAGGAGGACTAAGAAACCAAACTAGTAGTGGGTGTGTTTTGTTCAATAAATCATTTTAAATGGTACACTATTTTTGTCTGTCCATGCTTTACGACTGCATAAGCCATATATACTACATTAATTACATATACTAAAACTTAAATAAAACTTAAAACTTTTAATAAAACTTTTTGAATTTGAAGATCAAGGTAAATTGTACTTAATTTGTCTTCCGGGAAACATGCAAGTATCTTCTGTTGCTTCCAGAAGGGCAGTAATAAATGGAAAATATATATATTTCAACAAAAGAAAAAAGTTGGAAATCTTCATCCTGTTCAAAAGTTTTTCACCCCCCCAGCTCTTAATGCATCGTGTTTCCTTCTGGAGCATCAGTGAATGTTTGAACCTTTTTTAATAGTTGTGTTTGAGTCCATCAATTGTCCTCAGTGTGAAAAGATGGATCTCAAAATCATACAGTCACTGCTGGAAAGGGTTCAAATATGCAAAAATGCTGGGAATCTACAGAACGTGGAGGATTTGTCTGAAGAACAGAGCTCAGTTCAACTGTTCAGAACAAACAAGGGACTCATGAACAACCAACACAAAACAAAAGAACAGTCGTGGATCATCCAGGTAACCTCACACAGTATTAAGAACCAAGGGTTCCCAAACTTTTGAAGGGGGTTATTTGAATAATTTCAGCTATTTTTTTGTCTTGTGGACTATATGTAAACATATTTTATCTAAAATATCTTACTCAGGACAGTACTAAATAAAAAATAACATGCATTTTGTATGATCTCTCTTATTTTGTTAAAATTATTCACATTTTCACAGATTCTACAAGGGGTTCCCAAACTTTCGCATGCCACTGTATATATATATATAAAGCTTTAAATAGGATTTTTATCCCATATATATATATCATTATTGTAATGGGGGGCCCTGCAGTAAGTCATAGCCCCGGGGCCCAGTGCAGTCTAAATTTAAAAAAAATCTAAATTTACTTTGACTTGTATTTCATTGCAGACAATATGAACACAATATTTCATGTTTTGTCTGGTCAACTTCATGTCATTTGTAAATATACATCCTTTCCTGTCATTCAGACCTGCAACACATTCCAAAAAAAGTTGGGACAGGAGCAATTTAGGGCTAGTAATGAGGTAAATTGGTTAAATAATGATGTGATTTGAAACGGGTGATGTCAACAGGTGATTGTAATTATGATTTGGTACAAAAGCAGCATCCAAGAAAGGTCTAGTCCTTTAGGAGCAAAGATGGGCCGAGGATTGCCAGTTTGCCAACTAATACGTGAGAAAATTATTGAAATGTTTAAAAACAATGTTCCTCAAAGAAAGATAGGAAGAGATTTGGATATTTCACCTTCAACAGTGCATAACATAATTAAAAGATTCAAGGAATCTGGAGGAATTTCAGTGCGTAAAGGACAAGGGCGCAAGCATAAGCTGAACAACCGTGATCTCCGATCCCTCAGGCGACACTGCATCAAGAATCGTCATTCATCTATAAGCGATATCACCACATGGGCTCAGCACTACTTTGGCAAACCTTTGTCAAGTACCACAATATGTAGTTACATCCACAAATGCCAGTTAAAACTGTACTGTGCCAAAAGGAAGCCCTATGTTAACAGTGTCCAGAAGCGCCGTCGACTTCTCTGGGCTCGGAGGCATCTGGGATGGACCATCACACAGTGGAAACGTCTACTGTGGTCAGATGAATCAGTATTTCAGGTATTTTTTGGGAGGAATGGACGCCGTGTGCTCCGGACCAAAGAAGAAAAGGATCATCCAGACTGTTACCAGCAACAAGTCCAAAAGCCAGGGTCTGTCATGGTATGGGGTTGTGTCAGTGCCCTTGGCAAAGGTAACTTGCACTTCTGTGATGGCACCATTAATGCTGAAAAGTACATAGAGATTTTGGAGCACAATATGCTGCCTTCAAGAAGACATCTTTTCCAGGGACGTCCATGCATATTTCAACAAGACAATGCAAAACCACATTCTGTACACATTACAAAGTCCTGGCTGCGGAGGAAGAGGGTACGGGTACTTGACTGGCCTGCCTGCAGTCCCGACCTGTCTCCAATAGAGAATGTGTGGTGCATTTTGAAGCGCAAAATGCGACAACGAAGACCCCGTACTGTTGCCCACCTTAAGACTTGTTTGCAGGAAGAATGGGACAAAATTACACCTGAAACACTTCATCACTTGGTGTCTTCAGTCCCTAAACGTCTTTTAAGTGTTGTGAAAAGGAGTGGCAACATTACAGAGTGGTAAATGCTTTACTGTCCCAACTTTTTTTGGAATGTGTTGCAGGTCTGAATGACAGGAAAGGATGTATATTTACAAATGACATGAAGTTGACCAGACAAAACATAAAATATTTTGTGTTCATATTGTCTGCAATGAAATACAAGTCAAAGTAAATTTAGAAATTACTACTTTCTTTTTTTATTTGCGTTTTCCATACTGTCCCAACTTTTCCTGATTTGGGGTTGTACATTTCAGGGTTCGTTGTTCGTCAGATTTTGAGGAAGCTGTCCTGTGATGTGTGCCATGCTAGCTTGGTGACAGATGCTGCATCTGCGTCATTTGATCAGAGATATCACTTGCTTACACTGAAAAACAATGGAGGACTGACGATTCCTTCTGAAGGTACAGTGATTGTGTTTCTCTCTTTTGTGTATCCGTGCTCTTATGTTTTGTGCAGAGTGTTGTTTTCATGGCTGATTGTGTCTTTTCACTTGATTTGGAGCCAAAAGGGCAGAAGAGACTGGGCACTAGTCTCTTGCCTTTAGATTCATCTTCCCCTGCAGTTCATGAAGCCCAAATGCTAATTAAAGTTGTTTGAGTGGATGACAGTGGTATTGGTTACCTAGCAACCAGCAGTAAATAAAACACCATCAGCGGAAACAGCCGACGTGGTTTAATGTTTGCTACGACAGAATTTATTCAGCAAATGCATTTCCTCACATTTATTAAAGAATCATCAAAACTTTTGAGCAGAAAGGCTACTATACTACAGTTGAACGCTTCCATGCAGAGGCCGCATGGTGAGGAAATCAATGTGACAACACTCAAAATGCACAGTACATTCCCAGATAGCAAGCAGACGTTTATTCAACGTAGATTTGTGGTTGTAACGGTCAGTATCGGTCGTCAATCAAATTTCGATGTTGAATCAACGTTCATTATTTGGTCGGTACATCAGAACGTTATTACGCCGAAAATAAAACATTGATTAAACGTCGAAATCACGTTGGCTTATCAACCGACGCATCTGATCGAGATCATAACGTCTGATACAGGTTGAAACTTGGTTAGAGGAATCAGAGATCTACAGGCCTGTAACTGTACACGGGTAACTAAAATGCATTTTTATTAATTATTTTATATAGTAGTTTATCCGTCTGTCACTATTAGTGGAATATGAAAGTTTTAAAAACAATGACTAACAAAACATTTTAACTCGAGCTTTGTCGAATGTTTAATGGCCTATGTTTTATTCATTTTGTTATTTTTTTCTGCAGACATTTTTTACACAGCTGGCAAATATATATATATTGTATATATATAGCCTATATATATATATATATATATATATATATATATATATAGCCTATATATATATATATATATATATATATATATATATATATATATATATGTATATATATAGGCTATCCTATAATTAAAAAAAAAAAAATTGTCTAAATATTTTTCTTCATTACGTCTTGTTTGGTTTTATTTCGTATAATTCCATGTTAAAAATAATTTACTTTGTTATGCAGACGCAAAATGTGAAACTGCAGTCTTATTCGCAGCTTTAGGCATTATTTATTTCAAAATAAATGATTTTTGTTAAGCGATAACACCAGTGACACAACTTCAGGGGACCACTACTTTCATTATACTGTATATTTTATAATATTTATTTTGTTTTTTGTGTCATTTACATCATATATTTGACAGTTATGAATACATTATTGCCTTTTAAATGTAGAAAAACCTGTTTTTGACCTCAAAATAAAGCACTTTCCCTCTGTACATGGCTGTGGAGACGTGCAGTTTTGTGGTGCTTGGAATTCTTTATAATTAATCAAAAACAAATGTTGCCACATTGATGGCTCAAGAAGGTGTAATTGTTCAAATAACAAATTTTTTCATTTTAAAATATATAAAAACAAATTGTAACCCTAAAGTCTTTTTCAAGTGTTATATTTCTGTAGAGGCTAGGGACAGAAAAATGGACATTTATATAGAATGAAATGTTCAGAAATGTTTCTTTGGTAAAATCAGCATATTTATTTATTTAGTCATTTAGCAGATGCTTTTATCCAAAGCGACTTACAAATGAGGACATAAGACGCAATCAAAACCAACAAAAGAGCATATTAGAATGATTTCTGAAAGATCATGTGACACTGAAGACTGGAGTAATGATGCTGAAAATTCAGCTTTGTTCACAGCAATCAATTACATTTTAACATATTCACACAGAAAACATCTCATAACCTTGCACTTCAATTATATGTGATGAAATAAATAATCTTTTGTCTGAAATAATATGAACAGCAGCTATTCTGATCTTTCTCCTTTTGGTTTCCTGTTTATATCTTGGGATGTCCATCCCATGGTTACTAGAATTTACACCAGTTCCAGTTTGGATCCAGCCTGGCGTGTGAAGACTTCAGAAGATGCCAACAGTGACAAAGACTGCAGATGATGGCAACAATGAACAAGGTTTACCTGTTCTCTGAATTACTTGTATAGAGATTTCACCATTTGTGACCAGTGCTGGCAAAAAGAGTCAAAATGAACAAATTTTAAAAAAGAAATGTTGTCACTTTTTCACTTTTTAATTACATTCTCCAATAAAAGACCTTCATAATGATATATGAGTTGTTAGAATCGGACGACAAATGACTGCGCTACACCCGTTTGAATTCGATAAAGTCAGCAAAGACCATTTTGAGAAAAACTGATTTAAAGTTTTCTGAAGGTTCCAAAGCAAAATCACTAGCAACATTAATTCTTTCCACCCAATTCCTTTCGTAATAATCAGTACTAGATTAATAATCACAATATAGCTATTTTTTTATTTTATCTTTGTTGTTATTAATATGAACCAATGCAAAAAAAAAAAATATATATATATATATACATATATATATTAGGGGTGGGAATAGGGGTGGGCGATATGATCAAAATCTTATATCACGATATGACTAATTCTATATCACGATAACAATATATATCACGGTATAGTTATTTATTTTTCTTTAAAAAAAAATGTTGTGATCTTTGATTCCATAGAATTTTCATAATCCTTGTCACCAATGTCAATATCAAACTAATAGAAATATAATACAATATAAAAAAACAATATAAAACAAAAAAAGCTTTTGAAGAACATGCATTTGTGTGTGTGTGTGTGTGTGTGTGTATTTTATTGTATTGTATATTGATGTGAATTAATGTTAGACAGTAAACGCTATTGGATGCAAATTTGTTTTGGAAGAAATCCCAACAATAAAGTGAAATAAAATTTAATTGAATACAAAAAAACTCAAGCTCACTGAAGATAAACAATCAGTGATGAAATAAGGATAAGAAACTAATTGCAAGCAATAGGACAAAAACCTACATAAATAAGAAACGCTACACATTGTGTAAATTAATTAGTCTTCGCTGTGTTAATTAGATAGATATAATTAACATGTGTATTATGTATAGATTCTATACATAGGCTATATATAAATATATTATTATTAAAGTTACAAAATTGATATAGTCAAGAGCAGTGAGAGACTGTTGTTTGATTAATGGCAGACGAATATTGGAGCGCTTCCCCTTTAAGACCGAAGTCCGGATCCAATACACTGTTACACATGCATTTCTTTTCAGCTGTTTACTCTCTCTTAAGACCTAAATCACTGTGTTTATGAGGATACTTGCAAAGACAGGGATTCTTACGCATACAAGTGTGTTTATGTAATTGTTCAAAGCCAATAAAGTGGCAAAAAAAAAGCGCGCTCCTCACACAGAAACAGACGGCGCACGCATATAACGTTAGCTCTGTTGTTTGCGTTTCAACGGCTTAAAATCGGTTGTTTTAAAACTGCAGTCCATGCTACAGATGTAGTCCCTCGTTTAGGAATGAGCTCCTTGTTTTGTCGTGTCGGATCGTGCTCCTACTCGGAGCCACCTGCTTCTGTGTCTACCCTTCACGAAGTCATCCAAATGATGAAAAAGTACCGTAAACAATGTATTTTGCGACACCACGAAATAAACGATAGAGCATAATATGAAACGATAGACTTTTTATTTCATCCAGCCGATATGTATCGTCATATCGCCCAGCCCTAGGTGGGAATCTTTGGTCACCTCACGATCCGATCCGATTCCGATTCTGTGAGTCACGATCCGATTCCAGAATGATTCTTTTATCTACTTTTTTTCCCCCCTTATTAATTAATTAGTTTACCGACTTGAGAATCTTAAAATCCTTACATTTACATATACAATAAGTAATTAAGTACTTTTTAAAATAATTACAAATAGTTTTTTTTTTAAAGCAGTTGTTTGTTAAGAATTTTAAACCAATATAACTTAAAAACAAAGAGGAGCATAGAAACATACAAACAACAAACAGAGTGCTTTCAGTATTTAAGATTATCTGAATGTTTTCCATTCAAGAACTGTGAGTGATTTTTCTTCATCTATAGGGTAGTGTTGTTTTTGGCGGCCTGTTTTCATTTTAGTTTTAGTCTAGTCTTTGTGTGAAGCTCTCATTTTAGTTTTTATTAGTTTTAGTCACGTTCATATTCTTTTTAGTCTAGTCAAGTTTTAGTCAACGAAAAGTCTGAGCATTTTAGTCTAGTTTTAGTCAGAATTATCCATGACTATTTTCGTCTAGTTTTAGTCGACGAAAACTGATGACATTTAGTCTAGTTTTAGTCAATGAAAATTGTATTTTAGTCTCTTTTTAGTAATGCAATTCTATTTAACCCAGTCAATATAGTATAAGTACCTAGCAGTACAGACGAAATGTTCTTTTAGCCAAACCCATTTCAAACAAGGTTATCTTATTATATTATTGTTACCTTATAGCATTGGTTTCAAGCTCAATTCCTGGAGGGCCACAGCTCTGCACAGTTTAGCTCCAACCCTAATCAAACACACCTGATCCAGCTAATCAAGGTCTTCAGAATTACTAGAAACTTCCAAACAGGTGTGATTTGGAGCTGGTTGGAGCTAAACTGTGCAGAGCTGTGGCCCTCCAGGAATTGAGTTTGAGACCAATGCCTTATAGACTTAAGAATACATCCAAAGACACTCTGATTTGAATTTACAACATTTATTTTACCAACCAAACATATTAGAAGTACACACACATACATTTAAATAAATAAAAACAATAAATAAAATAAAATAGCATCACATGACAATGCCAGAAAAAAATATATAACGTTACATTCAAGTTTAACAAAGAGAAACAAGGTGCTTGAATGCTCGAGCTACAATAACATACTAAAAAGTGCAAATAAAATGTGTGTCTGTTACTTGTATTGATTGTAAACTGAAGTCAGATGAAGCCGGCCATCAGTCCCTTTCTCTGTCAGACTTAACTTTGTTTGTTGTCGTCTTCTAAATAATGCCGCGAGTGGAGCTTGAGGAAGTGACGTCGCCTGCGTCTGCGCAGAGTGTTGCCAAGTCCCCAAATATTTAGACCCTGGAACTTTACCGGGGAACCCCCCCTCGAAATGCGATTGGGCTAGTTTGGAGTAGCAATTGGGCGGGTTTTGTTGCGAAAACCTGGCAACCCTGACAGCCCCTGAAGTAACGTTAAGTCACATGAAACAGAAATACGGCAAAATAATAACGCGACTAAACGAGACGAAATAACGTTATAACATTTCGTTTCGTCTCGTTTTGGTCAACGAAAATGAAGAGACATTTTAGCATAGTTTTTATTTTGTAAACCACATTTAGTCTCGTTTTTATTCGTCAACGATATTGCATTATACATTTAATTATCGTCATCGTCACATGACCAGCATTTACGTCTCGTCTCGTCTCGTTTTCGTCACGTGATAAAGGTTCGTTGACGACGATATTTCGTCATAATTTTCGTTGACGAAAGCAACACTACTATAGGGGAGAGTGGGGACAGTTGCAACACTTTTTGCATTTCCTTTATATATATATATATATATATATATTAGTGCTGTCAAAGTTAATGCGTTAATAACGCGTTAACGCAAATTAATTTTAACAGCTCTAATTTTTTTAACGCACGATTAACGCAGCGCGTATTTTCTGTTTGACCCGTGGCTCAACCCGTAGTTGAAGAAATGGAGATGCACAGTGTTGCCAACTTAGCAACTGTGCAGACCCCTTTAGCGACTTTTTTCCTTTCAAAAAAACGTCCAAACCTAACTTAGTTTCTGAGAATCGCCAGTACGGCCGCGCAAAGTCTTGCTCTCCCAGCGCGCGCACACACCTCTCTCTCTCTCTCTCCCTCTCTCTCTCTCTCTGTGCGTCTGCTCTGTTTCTGTTCAG
>JALXFT010003791.1:0-42989 GCA_023376895.1 Aspiorhynchus laticeps
CGAGTGGCAGAGAGGAGCAGCGCTTTAATTCAGTTAAACACTGTCTGTTACACAGATATTATGTTGCTTCTCTAATTTTACATGCAAGTATAGCCGAAATCACAGCACAGCTATTGTCTTTATCTTATGTGTATTTGATTTCATCAGACGACGGTGCGATTATCAGGATTTTTGTGCAGATTAACATCTTGGAAGGGAGAGCTGGTTATGTCTTAATGGATCGCGTTTCAGTCACTATTTCATATTCATCCCGTTGTCTGACAACAGAAATAGTAAAATATACCAATGAAAACAGTTTTATTGAGAATTTAGCTTCATCAAAATACAGTATGTGGGCACAGAGAGGCACATTTGTTTGTATTACATTTGTTAGTATTACAAACAAATGTAATAATAAATGTACATTTTGCATTTTCAGAAGAAGAGCTGCCCTGTGTGCAAAAATGTAAACAGGTTTGTGTCAGTACATTGCTCAGTGCAAAGAAAGAGAAGTAATGGTAACCTGGTATTTATTTTTTCATGTGTCTAATAGACACGAACAAGTTCTTTGAAAAACATCCATGTCTACTCTTCATGCTCTATGTTGACTATGGTTTCAATAATAAACATACATGTGCATAAAGCATCCTTATTTGTCCATGCCCATGTTGATTAGAGTATTAAAAACTTGAAAGTATTAATTTAAGGTACATTTAGAACATATAATGTGTGATTAATCGCGAGTTAACTCATGTCAATCATGCGATTAATCGCGATAAAATTTAATCAATTGACAGCCCTAATATATATATATATATATATATATACACAGGAAAGAAACAAGATGTTTTGTTTTACATCTAAACAAAAGCATTCAAGTAAGTAAAACAAATAATCAAATGTAAAAATCACTTTAGTGGGTCCGTTATGAATAAATTGATTACAAAAGCAGTGCAATCAAGAGCAGCGAGTGATTCCCTCTTTTCTTTTATTATTAGATTAACATTGAGACAGACGGCCTATATATTAGACCTACTGTACTGCACGGATCTAATATAATGTCACACATCCGATGTTTTTACCCAACATTTCCCCAAACGTTCACTTAAGACATAACAGATTATTTTTGCATGAATACTTAAATACTGTAATTCTGTGTATATGTGTATATTTATCGGGATCACACGCCATCAGAAGCGCCGTCATGCGCTCACTTCAGATGACAGTCAGCGCGAGAAGCGAGCGGAGAAAGGGTACTCCTCTCAGAAAACGTGCAAATAAAGATATATTTAGATGTTTAAATACTATTTGGAGCATTGGGATCGCTAGAAGAGGGCTTAATGAACTCATTTTTTGTGAAAACCTCAAATTCGACCAAAATCAACATCTTTCACTTCTTTTGCCTGTAACTCTGAAAATTAGCTTGTGTGCATTCCGACTCATTTTGCCAGCCATGGGTCACGGAAGCAGGGGGGCTGCTTTTTAGGTCTGGTATAAATATGACATGGGCTACAAAAAAATAAATAAATAAGCTCATATGTATGCACCTTTATTCATTAAAAGATCGCGATCTCGATTCAAACACACGCGATCTTATTCCTAAATGATGATTCCGCTATGTCAATTAAACCTTTGAAATGACTACATCGGAATATTTAAACCTGATTTCGCACAGCCGCTGATCCAGAGAGAGAGAGCAGCGCTCATCATATGCTGTATGTTTGAAACCGCTTCACAAACAGTCTACACAGTAGGCTACATTTCTGTGTTGCAAACATTAAATAATAACGAAAGTATTGGGATGAAAGTTTTTAATCCGGATATAGACTCTGATGTTGCGGCAGCTGCGATCAAAACGAGTAGCCTAATTAACCTTTGTAACTAATGATACGCTTAAAAAAAGAAAAGATTGTTACATTGTGCCAGTAGGTGGCAAACAGTGACTGTTAAATGTATTTGATGCCTGAATCATTCAAGAGATTCCTTCAAAAACTGTGGAGGAAACAAGTCTTGATTTATTTATTTTTTTCAAAAAAAAATTTTTTTACATAGGCTAGCCTAATTAATTATTTAATTTAATACATATTTTAAATAGATTAATTTATACAATTTTAGACATTTATACATAGACTCATTTATAACATTAAATAAAACATTTAGTCAGAAACTCAAGTAAATTACATTGTTTGGTTGTCTAATGTTTGTTTTCATGGTGTAAAAATACATAGACTAATATATGATGTAACTAATACCATTTGTACTGTTTATAGCCTATTATATTATATGTTATTATGTATATTTATGAACTATGTATGTATTATGTAGTATTCTGCAGGTGGGTAGATCTCCAGGAACAGGATCGGGCAGTCCTGTTATATTGATATGTATGATGGATTTTGAACTGTACTATTTTTATTTCAGGTTTTCTGGATTGCCAGTTGAAGACATCAGTACATCAGAAGTTGGCCTGGACAGCTTTATCTACAGTACACCACACTGACCTCTCTGCTTTTGCATAGATGGCTGACTACTACCATGTTCTATGGTATTATTGGTATTATGTTCTACGGTATTATTATAGCAAAACTGAGCACCTGTGACAGTGAAATTTGTAGTTGTAATTAAAGAATAGTCACACATGCGTATTACAGGTAGTAAATTTAAAGTCACAGAGAAAATAGTTTTTTTTTTTTTTTAAGGAGTTCCAAATGTTTTTTTTACTCTTTCTCTCTAACAAACACAACACAACAGTTACATCATTTAAAATTCTGAGGTGCACAAATCATATTCTACAAATCACAAATTAAGAAATGTATGTGAATGTGGGGCAAAAAACATTCACACACCTGAATCAAAAATGAGAAGTCATGAACAAATTTCGCATATTTGCATATATACAGTCATAGTCAGAATTATTGACACCCTTGGTAAATATGAACAAAGAAGCCTGTGAAAATAAATCTGCATTGTCAATCCTTTTTGATAAGATCAAAAAGGGGGTGGGGGCAAGCTCATTAGGAGTATTTTTTGTTTCTCTAATACACATTGGCCACAGTTAATGGCACCCTTTTATTCAGTACTTTTTGCAATCTCCTTTTGCCACAATAACAGCTCTGAGTCTCTCCTATAATGCTTGGTGAGTTTGGAGCTCACCTGACAAGAGATCTTTGGAGAGTCTTTGGCCACTCAAACTATCCTCCTCACCTTGCATATAGACAATATAGACACACATCCTCTTCCAGGCAGATTTGTGACATTTTAAACTGTACAGATTTATTTTTACAGGCTTCTTTGATCATATTAACTTAGGGTGCCAATAATTCTGACCACGACTGTAAAGTAGAACTTTTATGTGAGATCTCACGTGCACGCTTGATTAGAATTTGAAATTCGATCAAACTGAATAGAATAGGTAAGTGATAGCATTAATTGGTCAGGTGTTGATGAAAAAGATGTGTCTTCAGATATTTTTTGAAAATGGCTAAAGACTCAAAGCAAAAGCTGCTTGAATTGAGATAGGCAGGTCATTCCAACATGAACTTGTCTACAAATACCACAGTTAAGTTCTGGAAAAATGAAATATAGCCCTGCATAAATCTGGTATAACTGAGCCTGTGAATTTTGTAATTTGTAGAATAGGATTTATGCACCTGCAGTGAAGATTTTAAGAAGGTTTTGTTGGTTTGTGAGAGAGAAAGAAACAAAATACAAGTTTGCAACTCCTAAAACATTTTCTTGATGACTACTGAAATATTCTCTACAAATACAAATTCCATGGTCACAGGTGCTCTGTTTTGCTATAATAATTCTAGACACAATAGATGTACTGTATGCAAATATAAAAAGAGACATAAACAACTGAATAGTCAGGGATGCAAACTTATCACCTTTAAGTGAAAATTTACATTTTGAATCTAAAATAGATAATTTGCATGATTTGTGTAGATCCAAAGAGTTTTTGAAAGTGCGTAGTAAGTAGTAAAAGTAGTATTGACTCCTTTTAGGTACCTGCTGAAATTGACAGTGAAAATATTTGTGGTTTGGAATTAGTAAAATGTGCTTGAAAAAAAAATCTGATCAGAATATTGACTGGCTATCGACTATAATGCACGCTCCGTATAATCCATTCACAATTGGAATAGTGACAACCATATTTACCCAATTACAGGAGTCAGTCTGCAAAACATTCTGCGAGTCACTTCTTGCTATGACTGAGATTGGTTTCGTTGTGTGCAGACTGATAGACTAGCAACAGCTAAATTTAGCAGCTTCAACATTTATATAAAAACTTAAAGCACTTTTTTCATGTCCTTTTTTGTTTAAAATAGACTTATGACGTGACAGAAATCATCCACTAAATAGCACATGGCATATTTTACATGTTATTTTCATTAATAAAGATTAGAAATGTACATTTTACATAAAATGTTGCCATTTTATATGAAAAAATACAAAAGATCATATTTTGAAGCAAATAATTAAAGTACCCCCCCAAACGCTGCACAACTTTAAAGAAAACTTAATTATGGAGTGATATTACATTTTACGTATAAAAAAGCAGTTAAAAATGAACTTTATTGTCTATGACTGATATTACAATTGTGGGTTACATCTTCATCACCTTTTTCAAACCTGACCTGATAAATTCACATCCCTGATATTACAAAGAACTTAAGTTTTAATTGCAAAGGGAAACTCATAGATCTGCTGTGTACCTCTGGCTTCAATTTTCAAGGGTAAGAATTCTTTATAAATCATCTTCTCACCCATATGTCTTTATTTTGTGGAACACAAAAGGAGAGAGTGGCATAGTCTCTGTCACCATTCATTTATTTTATTTTATAGAAAAGAATCAATGATAGTGAATGGTAACCGAGTCTATCTCTTAATGTTCTGCCTTACATCTCCTTTTGTGCCCCACTGAAAATAAAAGTCAAGCACATTTGGTACAAAATAACATGATCTTTTTATTCTTAAGTGAATATAGCTTTTTATTTGTAACTTGACACTACATTAGCATATCATTTACTTAATACCTCTTTGTGTATTTGATTGTAAATGCATGTTCTGTGATATGTTATATAGGTTTGTGCTCTAATCATGTATTTGTAACTGTATGTATAAACTGTATTGTATAAATAAAGAAATTATGACTGAATGTGATGTTTAATAAATTACATATACAGGCTAATGTATCTATGAAGTATGTGAGATTTTTAAAAGAAGCAGAAAAAGTTTATTGTATAACGTCGGTTTACCCAACTGAAATCAACATCGTTTCAACGTTAGGTAAGCAAACCAATCAGATTTTATGTTGAATACGTGTTGATTCTATGACGTCGTTTCAACCAACCTAAAATCAACATCGTTTCAAAGTTAGGTAAGCAAACCAATCAGATAGATTTTATGTTGAATACGTGTTGATTCTATGACGTCGTTTCAACCAACCTAAAATCAACATCGTTTCAACGTTAGGTAAGCAAACCAATCAGATTTTATGTTGAATACGTGTTGATTCTATGACGTCGTTTCAACCAACCTAAAATCAACATCGTTTCAAAGTTAGGTAAGCAAACCAATCAGATAGATTTTATGTTGAATACGTGTTGATTCTATGACGTCGTTTCAACCAACCTAAAATCAACATCGTTTCAACGTTAGGTAAGCAAACCAATTGCGTTGATTTTCCGTTAGTTTTGAATGAAGTGCCTGACGTTGGTTCAACATTACCCCGATGAGCAAAATGATGCCGGATCGACGTCGGAGATCAACGTCGTTTCGACGCCACGAGAAACATCGATTCTACGTTGATTCGATGTCAGTTTGCTATCTGGGAAACGAGTTCATAAAAACACAAACGAGTTCATTAAAACACAAACGAGTTCATAAAAACACAAACGAGTTCATAAAAACAAACGAGTTCATTAAAACACAATGACAAAAACAATTGCGGGAGACTGGAACGTTTGATCTGCAAATGTGTATCAAGTTACAGTTTTTTACATTCACTTTGCTACTATTTTCAGAACCTTGATGTCATTTTTCACATCTCTAGACACAAAACTCAAAACGGTTATCACTTGTAACACAGGCTGTCTAATGTTCAAAACATTCACAAACATTGTGCATTCACATCTTTAAAGAAATCTTGCACTTGCACAATCATTGGTTCAAAAAACAAATTTACTGTGAAATACCATTGAAACATAACTATAGATCACCCACACCCAAGCAACCGATAGTTTCACGGTGTCATTGTTTGTACAATCATTAAATATTGTAGAACAAAATAGGTGATACAGGTTTCATTATGGTACTACATGTACAGTAAATACATCTCTGTGAAAGTACTGCAGTAGTAGAGAGAATACTACAGACACAGTGGAATCATTGAACAAAGTGTGTAATATATTGATGCAAAACACTACAGTACAATCACAACATAGGTTTATTTGAATCAAAGCAAAAATAATTATCTATGAAATAGAAAATAAAAGACAGTACTGTAAAACATCAAATGCATTGTTCCTCAACTTGCTTAAGAAACAAAACAGGAGTGATTACTGTACTTCTACATTGTCATCAACTCTGTGTTGTGAATTTGGCCACAAGTTCTCATCTACATCATGATGGATGTTTTCATTAGCCAAACATCTTGGAAAAAACCTTCGGGCATGGCGAATCCAGGCCTGACACTGGTCTGCTGTGATGTCATTGCAGGCGTCATCCATGGCCTGGAGAAGAGTGACTTGTTCATGAGCGAATATCATTTCTGGCCCGAACCAAATCGACCACAGCCTGCTCTTGTTGGTCAGTTAGAATTTTGCCTCTGCCTCCACTATTTGGCCTGGTCACAATTCTACAGGGAACATTAGAGTAAGAAGACACTTGGTCACATCACCTATTCTGTGATACACATTGGTATGCAGTCATTTGACAATTGAGAGTAGCATAATGTTTAGTGCATGCTGATAACTTACCGGTTCTCATTGCGGAAAGTTCTGATTATTGAGGTCACGGTTGACCTTCTGAGGTTTGTTTTTTTCTAAATGAATGAATCGTTGAATGAATCGTTTTGAGTCAATGATCCATCAATTCATTCATTTATAAAGACAGTCAATCACTCAATGGGTTTGAATGAACGATTCAATGCATCACTCATTAAGACAGAGACTTTATGCCACCTACTGGTGGTTTAGTGTCATATTTATTTATCCTAAACAAGCCCAGGCCAGCACAAAAACACAATCAGTACAATATCCTGTAAGTATCATTATAGAAAAAAATACTATAAATATTGATTTTTTTTCTTCTTCAAAATCACACTGTACCCTCTTAAAAGTAATTAAATTTCTGTAGGAGGAGCTGATCTGCCAAAATCAAAAATATATCAGTTTTTAATATATCTGTCACTGGATCCAGATGTCAAATTTTAGAGTCTACATCAAATTAAATTTACAAAAGTGATTTTACATAGAAAATCAATTAAGTGCAAGTGTATATATGTTTCAAATAACTTTTGTGAAAACAAAATGTCAAAATATAGGTGAAATAATGTCTCATCATCATTCAGCATAACATATATTTGTTTTTATATAAAACACACCGTACACCATCCAACGGGGAGGGGGGATGGGCGCTCTGGAGGCCTTAAGGGACATGGAGACAGGACAGGAGGCCTCCAGGGCGGCGCCCATTCTGGGAGCCATGGCGGAGCAGGGAGGTCGGGAGGCCATGGCGGATCCAGGGACTCGGGAGGCCATGGCGGGTCAGGGAGCTCGGGAGGCCATGGCGGGTCAGGGAGCTCGGGAGGCCATGGCGGGTCAGGGAGCTCGGGAGGCCATGGCGGGTCAGGGAGCTCGGGAGGCCATGGCGGAGGAGGGAGCTCGGGAGGCCATGGTGGAGGAGGGAGCTCGGGAGGCCATGGCGGAGGAGGGAGCTCGGGAGGCCATGGCGGAGGAGGGAGCTCCGTGGCCTTGGTCCTAGGCCCGACCACATCGCCTAGGGGTATATGGCCCCCCCCCCAAAATTTTCTTGGGGAGGTTCCCCTCTAGGGGCCATTCTGGCGGAGTAGGCACTAGGGGGCGCTCTGGAGGAGCGGGCACTAGGGGGCGCTCTGGAGGAGCGGGCACTAGGGGGCGCTCGGCAGGCGCGGGCACTAGGGGGCGCTCGGCAGGCGCGGGCACCGGAGGGCGCTGGCGAGGAGCAGGCTCTGGTGGGCACTGGCGTGGAGCAGCCACTGGAGGGCTCTGGCGTGGAGCAGCCACTGGAGGGCTCTGGCGTGGAGCAGCCACTGGAGGGCTCTGGCGTGGAGCAGCCACTGGAGGGCTCTGGCGTGGAGCAGCCACTGGAGGGCTCTGGCGTGGAGCAGCCACTGGAGGGCTCTGGCGTGGAGCAGCCACTGGAGCTGCCTCTTGGGGGTGCTCTGGAGAGCTCGCGGGCACTAGGGGGCGCTCGGCAGGCGCGGGCACTAGGGGGCGCTCGGCAGGCGCGGGCACCGGAGGGCGCTGGCGAGGAGCAGGCTCTGGAGGGCACTGGCGTGGAGCAGGCACTGGTGGGCACTGGCGTGGAGCAGCCACTGGAGGGCTCTGGCGTGGAGCAGCCACTGGAGGGCTCTGGCGTGGAGCAGCCACTGGAGGGCTCTGGCGTGGAGCAGCCACTGGAGGGCTCTGGCGTGGAGCAGCCACTGGAGCTGCCTCTTGGGGGTGCTCTGGAGAGCTGGACGGAACCAGCAGGGGCTCTGGAGAGCTGGACGGAACCAGCAGGGGCTCTGGAGAGCTGGACGGAACCAGCAGGGGCTCTGGAGAGCTGGACGGAACCAGCAGGGGCTCTGGAGAGCTGGACGGAACCAGCCGGGGCTCTGGAGAGCTGGGTCGAGGAGTAAGCACTGGAGAGCTCTGGCACTTAAGGTACATTGGGCCTGCCATATTGCTTGCCGGCTGGCAAGGGAGAGCCGCGGGCCGCGTTGGCGGGCTTGGGGGAGCCGCGTCCTGCACCTCCGTCACTCCGGCCAGCCCACAGAATTCCCCAGCGTACTCCATGAAGGGGAGGTCCTTCCCGATGAGGGCAAAGAGGCGGGCGGCGAACTCCATTGCCACGGAAAGGGGGAAAAAACAGAAAACAAAAACTTCTCAAAAACGGAAAACAAAACCGAGGGAGGAGTAACGCCGCTTACTTCAATCCTTGAGGTCCGTGATTCTGTCACGCTCTCAGAGGGGAGAGCAAGGAGCAAGGCGCAAGGAGCAAGGAGACCAGGAGATATCATCAAACGAGGATCTTTAATGACACAAGGAAGACATACAATCACGGACATCAGACACAGGGAAAACCAAGGCTTAAGAACACTAGGGAGTAACGAGGAGAACTGAAACAGGTGGGGAGCAATCAAAAACACAGCTGGGAGGAATGGAGACAAACGAGGACAGGAACAGGAAGACCAAATATGGGCACGAGAGGAGGGGAAACACTTGACATGGGGAACACAGGTCTGACAATATGATCCTTAAATATAGTATTTGAATATATCCTCAAATGATTTTTGTTCTAAATATGCCTGATATGTATTTATTTATTGCTATAAAACCCCCTTTTTTTCCTTGAAAACATTTTTGTCTTTGACTCGTATACTAATTGACACATTTAAGCATCTACATCTGTCTATCATAAAAAACTGATGCTAATTACCAAATTTGTATTTCTAATTCTAACATTATTCTGTTTCTTTATTAAAATAGCAGCAGATATCTAGGAAGAAAAAAACATTTGAAAGTATAAAGTCAGAACAAAATGCTGACTTTTCTCAAAAAGCACATGTTTGTAACAAACAACCCTCAGTCTGTTGACACCAATGAAATGAGCTTTAAATGATCATTTTCAGGAGATCTGAAGACATCAGCATAATAAATGAGGTGAAAACAGCAACTATTGACATGAAATAAAGAGTGTTTTCAGCAGCTGTTAATATTGATGAGTCTCAGACGATCAACACTCATTCAACAAGACATTCAGGATCATCAGCAGATCATCTCACTTTATTCTGAGTGTTTGCTGTTAGAAACTGATTATAAGAGTCAGGATATAAGATACAAGCCTATAAAACATGCTTTGCTGAAAGATAATACTGTTATTTCTCACAATATGACATGAAACATCAATAATAACACAACGATAACACAAACACTAATGACACTCATCTTCATCAACCACTACAGGTTACAGCAGTCCATATGAATCTAAATATAGTCTGCTTTTATGATAACTATACATTCATTTCAATAATCAACGTAGATAAAAGAAGACAAAGATCATAAACCTTTTAAAATAAAGCGGCACAAGGAATATTTATTGTTTCCATTGTCAAACTTTACTCATATTTATCTATATTAACATAGATTTAAAATGTCTCCCGTGGCTCATTATAGGCTCAGCATAAAGTATTTAGCAGTTTCTCACTCAGGAAGAACACCAACTCTGTGTCCAAGAAATCGGGGTTCTAGCCCGGCTTAAGACAACACTCAAGATTTCAGTCTATAGTTTGGTAGTACCTGCTTCTGTATCATTACAGAGACATAACAAAATAGCTGGAAACTTCAGAAAGTAAACAGAAAATATCACATGGCCTATAGGGCTTTTGTGCTTTTCTGATGAGTTAAAAACGCCTGTCCCGATGTGGAAATGCCCTCTTTGTGTTCTGCGTCCGGAAGATGAAAACACTTCAATTTTCTGAGCAACTTTTCCAAAAGTGATGGTTTTCTCTGGAAAAAAAATTAAGATATTAAACTGAAATTGTATTGGAATAATTTGGAAAGAGTTGAGAGTTTTTGTTTTTTGGGGGTGTGGTTTGATTCACGATTAACATGGAGATCACACATTAAACAAGTAGAGGATAAATGTAAAAAAGTATTAAACGTTATGAGGTGTCTTAAAGGGGTGGAGTGGGGAGCAGATTTTAAGTCATTAACATATATTAATATATATATATATATATATTAGGAGTGGCACGGTACACGTATTCGTCTCAAACCGTCACGGTCCGGACATCTCGGTTCGGTGCATGAGACCTTACGACGAATACAGGCAATTCACTCCCAATCCAGAAGGGATGCAGTACTGCAATGCCAGCAGAAGAAGAACAGCTAATGCCATGTAGCGCCATACATATCCCTTCTAGCCTTAGAGTTCTGCACTTGAAAACAAAGCCCCCTAGACAGTGACCATGTGCTGATTCTGAACGCTTTTCTCACATAGACTGACAAAGGAGTATACTTTAAAGGCTTGCTTACCTCTCTCATTCGGCACAAATCCAAATATTCCATAATATTTCCATATTTGCGATGTAACATATCTTAAGGCTAAACTATTATTTATTATGTAAATTATAGGCTTTGTACTTCAGTCGTGTTCCAGCGGTGACACAGAGGCATTTTATTTTGATAAAGTACCAACTGCACTGTCAAGTTAGCAATGCTGGAACTGATGTGTTGTGTGTGTGTGTGTGTGCACGCGTACGCTCCGGCGGGATCATTTCAACTGTTTACTTATACCAGCAGAATCAACTTTAAACACTTGTTGTCTTATTATTAATAATCACTGTATAAAGGTCTGCTTTTATTTGTGTACACTCACAATGAAAACAAAACAGATTTTATATATATAACGTAATAATATATAGTATTTTCTCATCTAGGTGGAAAAAAAATTGTAATTTGCACTACTGTCTGTTCGATATAAATGAAAAGAAACCGAGTATAGTAGATTTCTTTTTTTTTTTCTGTTGTACCGAAATCGCATCGAACCGTGACCCCCGAACTGAGGTACGTACCGAACCGTAACATCTGTGTACCGTGCCACCCCTAATATATATATATATATATATATATATATATATGTCTCGGAGCCATGAGAACATCACCAGTGTGCTCATTGCAGGTAGAGGCAGGTGAAATGCCTTTGAGCCTAAGACGGAAGCAGTTGCTAGTAAATTACTGGATTAGTCTGAGGGGACACATAGATAGTCACCCAATCAAAAGAGTTTTACAAGACAATTGGGAAAAGGGAAAGGGGAAAGAAATAGTTTTGGTTGGACAGGAGATGATGCTGCACGTGACCTGGGAGTACATGGAAAGGAGTTTTGTAAAACTGTAGTATGGCCCAGTATCCATATGTGGAAGTTTGAGTCTCCAATAGTGGATTTGGAGGTATTGCAGACCAAAATAGTAAACAATCAAGTTGATTTGGTGAGTGCATTTAATACACGTGAACCAAAAATACATTAAGTTTAAGCAAGTTTTTACAGATGGATCAAAAGACCCAATGACAGGAGTTACAGGTGCTGTAATTGTAGTTCCCAGCCAGATGAGTGAGATGAGCAGGAGAACATCAGATCACTTAAGTGTATTTGCTGTTGAGCTGTTTGCCATTTTGATGGCATTAGAATGGATAGAATGCACTAAGTCAAACAGAACTTTAATTTGCAGCAACTCTGTCTCTGTACTGCAGAGTTTCAAGACTGGTATGGTTAAGAATCATCAGGAGCTTTTATATGATGTTATGTCTATCTTTTAAAGAATAAAGGTGATGAAGTTATATTTATGTGGGTCCCAGCACATATGGGTATTATAGGAAATGAAAAGGTAGACAAAATAGCTAAGAAAGCACTCCAAAAATAGTATAGAAGCAGTCATCAGCCTTTCAAGATCAGAAGGAAAGAGTATAGTGTGGGGAGAAATTATTAAAGAATGGCAACAAAGGTGGGACCAAGAACTAAAAGGAATACATTTATACTTGATAATAAAAAGAGTTGGCATTGTGGAAAATAAGGGAGGAAATAGGAGAAAAGAGACTATTATGACTAGATTAAGAATAGGACATAATAAATTAAATAGCACTCTTCATATTATGGGGAAACATCCAACAGGGTTTTGTGACCAATGCCAAATACCTGAGACTGTAGAACATGTGCTTATTAATTGTTCAAAATATGAATTACAGAGGATGGATATGATAAAAGACATGGAAAAAGTAGGACTAACGGGACGTGGAGTAAAGAATGTAATGGACTGCAGTAGGAGTGAACAAGGAATGAAATATTTGATTTGCTTTCTGACTAAAACAGGATTAATGGCAAGAATATGATGACTAAAGTATATGGGAAATAACTAACCAGAAGATGGCAGTAATGTAACGTCAAGGATGCAAGCTGCCGTTAAAACCCAAAGAAGAACAAGAAGAAGCTCCGGAGTTTTAATTGCAAAAATCTGGCCAGAAGTTTATTAGAGGAACACTGGGAGTTTCAGAGAAGGGGTGGAAGGGATAGAAAGGGGAGCATGATTTACTCCATGGACAAGAGAGCTCAAGATATGGGCATGAACGACTACATAATAGGACCAGTGGTGTGTTGGTCTCCAGTCCCACCATGGTTTCTGCCAGAGCCTACAGTTGATTTTTTTAATGCTAGATCAAGTTAAGGAAGATAATGGTGATCCTGTAGCCATGGTTTGTGAACAGTTAAAAGGAAATCGGTCAGGCAGTGTGCAGATATATACTGATGGCTCTATGAATCCACTCGAAGGAAAAGCTGCAATAGGGATAAGTATCCCTCAGTTATGTATCAAACAAGGTTTTCGATTGCCAGATAACATGTCAGTCTTTTCTAAGGAATTAGCAGCAATTTTGTGGGCCCCTGGGTGCTGCACACAGAGGTATACTAAGTTAAAACATGGACAAACATGATATTCCTTAAAAGTAATAATAATTATGACGTTTAAATAAATTAATTATTATAAATAATATTATTAAAGGAGCGAGTCATTGTAGCGTCGAGTCTGAGGAGAGGTGAGCAAACTTTTATACCAAGAACCACCTCAGAAAATATTTGTCTCTCCAAGTACCACCATATTGACCAACATTAAAATACAGAAGCATAGTCGGCCTAATTATTCAGCTACAGCTCTGCACAGTTCAAAAACAAGCAGTTTTATTCCTAATAATAATATTTATTGTTGTCAGCCACTTTAACATTGTAAATATACGGTTTGAACATTAACACTGCACTGTGCTTTAATACAGGTAAAGAAAAAACTGTACTGTACTTAAATGTAAAAAAAAAAAAAAAATGCTTGTTTTTGTTACTAAAGGGATGTTTCAACCCATGCAACAATTCTAATGTTTTAATAACATATCCTAGGACTTGAACTTGAACTACTTCCACTATTACTTTCTCATTTACTTTTCTCTTTTGTTATTTTTTAAAATGTTATTTATTTATTTTTATTATTTTCTTTTTCACCCTGAATGTATTTTAATGAATCATAAATCCTATATATATATATATATATATATATATATATATATATATATATATATATATATATATAAAAAGTGTTGAATCATTTACACAATCTCACGTGTTAGATGTAGTTCAAACTCTTTCTCATTTCTAGTTATTTTTTAGCACAACAACCATATGTATTTCACCAAGAATTTAACTCTGAACATCGTTGATATGTTTTATTATTTGTATCTGAATATGTCTGCACATTTCTGATTTTAGTGTGTGAACGGGACTTTTATTTTGGAGGGGAGATATGACATCATAAGGCTGTGCCACACTCCTGCTCTGTTGTGATTTGTCTGAAGAAAGGTTTGTGTTTTGAGCATTTGAACTGTTCAGGCACTTTATGCTTCTAATGAGAACTCTTAAATTAATGTTTTATTACTGAAAGCAACATTGTAATGCTTTGTATAACATTTTAGAAGGTTTTATTTATGTTTTTAAGGAAAGTGCATCTGCACATGAGTAACACATTTATTTTCTTTGTTAATTATTCTCATCTTGTCCAAACTCACAGAAAAACATCCACATGACGCACTATTATAAAGATGGCGTTTATTAAAGAGGAAAGTGAAGACATTAGGATTGCAGAAGTATTCAGCATCAAACATGAAGATACTGAGGAACAAACAGGTTGGTTTCTTTCTCAAAGCTGAACTCAGTCATTTGATTCTTATTCACAGTACAGCTCTACAGAAATGAATCATATTTATGAAGAATGTCATATGATTTTCATAATTATGGCTTTTATTTGACCTGGAGTGTAGGCCAGGGCCGGTTCTAGACATTAGGATTTCTCCTCCCATTTAATCAATATTGACTACAGATATTGTCATATTATTAATTACAATAATATGATATTATGTATTGCATTGTTACCTTAAATATGACATATTTACACAAATCAAGTGTAACAGAGAGACACGATCACTACACAGCAAATTTGAAAGTGTTAAATTCACACTCACAGTGTAAAAATTAACACTTTTTCAGGGTTTATATAGGTCCACACTAAATAGTTAAACTAACACTTGAAATAGTGTTACTTTAACACTTCATAGAGTTAAAACAACACGGTAAGTGTTCACCATTAACACTAATTTGGTGTAAAAAGGAGGGAAAACACTAATAGTGTTAAAACTACACTAGGTGTGTCAATAACTTAACACCAAGGGAGTTATTTCCAGACTTAATATAGTGTTCATATTAACCCTGATTTGTCATTAAATGTGATCTGCGTTCAGTTCAACTACAAATGCATGTGTATATTCAATAACAGCAACACGTTGTATCAGTTTGAACCTTTATTTTCAAAAACTTAAGAACACTTAAAACAAAGATACAAATTCACCATCATATCACACGTTAAGTCTGCAGGTCAAAAGACCTGTAAAACTTCAAAAAGCTGGCAAAGTGCTCAACTTAAAATATCTTTGTAATTAAAATACATGATGCTCTGAAAAATGTTTTGTCAAAAGTTTGTCAATGTTTTGCATGCGATTCCTTTACTCTTGGCAACTCACTGGTATGACTGTAAGGATGTTTAGCCCCTTACATTGTTTAATTTAGCTCTTAGTAATTAATTACTCTGTGCAACGATGAATGTATAAACTAGTAACTTTTGATGATGAAATGTACTTTAAAGGGTTAGTTCACCCAAAATGAAAATCCTGGCATCATTTACTCACCCTCATTGTGTTCCACGCCCGTAAGCCTTTTGCTCATCTTTGAAACAAAAGTGAATATACTTTAGTGAAAACAGAGATTTATGTCCATCCATTGAGTTCACACAGCTACCACTTTGATACTTCAAAAAGCTCATAAAGAGAGTGTAAAATTAATCTATAGGAATTGAGCAGTTTTGTCCAAATTTTCTGACGAGACATGGTTACCTTATTGAAATTAGGCTTCTATTCACAAACAGTGATCAGCAAACAAACAGTTCCTGTGAAAGCTCAAACAACACTGCTAACAGAGAATGAGCCTCACAGCTTCTCATGCTTGAGCTTCCATTTAAGTTAGCTTTTCTTGTAAAACTAACATTAGCTTTATTTTTTTCTATTCCATCTACTTATTTCTTAAAAAAAACACTAGGATTATTTTTTCTATATTCTATCTACTCGTTTTCTTTAAAAAAAAAACTTTTTACGTGTACTGCGTTAGGCTAACCAAGACTTTTTATAGCACTTGCACGTTGTTGCTCTTTTGGGAAGGGAAGTGGTGTGTGGCCAAGTATGGTGACCCATACTCGGAATTTGTCCTCTGCATTTAACCCCTCCAAGTGCACACTCACAGCAGTGAACACACACCCGGAGCAGTGGGCAGCCATATTGCGGCGCCCGGGGAGCAGTTGGGGGTTCGGTGCCTTGCTCAAGGGTCTCACCTCAGTCGTGGTATTGAAGGTGGAGAGAGCACTTGTTATTCACTCCCCCCACCGACAATCCCTGCCGGACCTGGGAATCGAACCTTTGGGTTACAAGTCCAACTCTCTAACCACTAGGCCACGGCTGCCCCTACAAACATTTGTTTAACGATGATTTTGTTGGTTTTGATTGCTTCTTATCAGTGTTGGGTGTAACACGTTACTGTAATTAAATTACTTATTCACTGAAAAAGTAAAGTAAGGGATTACTGTTCATATTTAGGTAATTAAATTACAGTTACTTATAAAGTACTTGCGTTACATACAGTAAATAATTCATCGGTTCTAAAATATTGAATTTGAAATGTAAATTTACCGTCTAAAGATAAAATTGAATGCAGTGGCTTTAACCCTCTGCGCGCCGGCTCGTTCGTCATTAACGGGATAGTTCACCCTAAAATTTAATTTCTGTCATTATTTTTTCACTCACATGTCGTCCCAAACCTGCATTAATTTATTTCTTGTGCTGAACACAAAATAAGATATTTTGAAGTATCTGGGTAACCAAACAGTTGCTGGTCCACATTGACTTTAACAGTAGGAGAAAAAAAATACTATGTAAGTCACTATTGACCAGCAACTGTTTGGTTTTCCACCTTCTTCAAAATAGCGTTTATGTTTAGCAGAAGAAGGAAACTCATTCAGGTTTAAAACAACTTTAGAGTGAGTAAATGAAGGTATAAAAATAAAACACTAGCCTATTTTAATTTTGGGTGAATTATTCCTTTAATGTTAATAAAACACCAAACACAAAGAGAAAAATCACTCACTACTCTTGACTGAAAAACTTTAATACAGTTGCTTTAATAGGAATCAGTCTATATAGTGTTCTATTTTTATATTTGTTCATTCTCTTTTTTTTTGAATGCTGCTAAATACACCTACTTTACCTGAAAATAAAACAGTTTATTTTATTTGTATATTATGTGTATTTGTAATGTGTATTTTTGCTCTCATTTTTTAATAAAGAAAAAATAATGCCAAAGATTTTTATCTTCACCCACTTTGGCCTAAATATCCGCCATACTTTTTTATATTTTGTTATCTTAAAAGGCTTTGTCTTTATAATAAGGAAATTAGTTTGTCTGTAATGCTCAAACAACTTGCAAAATAGAAAAGCCAACATGACAAAGAATTGTGATAAAATTGTGAATCATGATATTTCAAAAAAAAAATTGTGATATTTTTGCCATATCGCCCACCCCTAGACACCCCCCCCCCAGTCCACGATTGTGCCCTCGTTACGCCATTTTGCCCCTGCCCCTCCGGAGGTCTGTGCACGCCACTGATCTCTGGTATTTTCGTAATAATTAAGTGTATTTATAATCCATTTCTAATCGATGCATTAGTAGCCTATGGAACGTATTTTCTGCCTCATTCTGTGACAAGAAGCTACAGAGGGGGACCAAACCCATACAAACACCCCCCACGCCCATCCACGATTGTGCCCCTCCGGGGGTCTGTGCACGCCACTGATGTTATATAACTGTGTAGTTGATCAAACATGTTTAATATTTATCCCTATAGAAACATGGGATTTGTGCCTATAATGTTTTAAAAATCATAATTTGAAGATCAATTTACCTCATTCATTGATGAATGAAGAAGTTTCAGAGATGTATACATAAAATGTACTAGATGTATTTATAAAACTGCATCAAAATGATTGAAATGTTGTATAGCAATTGTCTACTTTCTGCTGTTACATCAGGATTCACGTTTGTCTTTTCACATTTCTTTTTTTATGAGTTAATGAAAATAAACCATTTTTACTTTTATTTCAGAGTTGATTGAAGAAAACGAGGAGAATGAAGAATTGAGTGAAGTTGAGGGAATAAATCACTTCAGAACTGGAAAAAAATCCTTGAGTTGCTCTCAAACTCAGAAAGATTTAAAGAAAATAAGAGCCAAGAAATCTTTCACCTGCACTCAGTGTGGAAAGAGATGGACATGCAAATATAATCTTGAGCTTCACATGAGAATTCACACTGGAGAGAAACCTTACAAGTGTTCACACTGTGACAAGAGATTCAGTCACTCAGGACACCTGAAAACACATGAGAGGATTCACACTGGAGAGAAACCGCACACATGTGATCAGTGCGGGAAGAGTTTCACACTAAAAGGAGAACTTACATCACACATGAGAGTTCACACTGGAGAGAAACCATTCACTTGTGATCAGTGTGTTATGAGTTTCACACACTCATCAACCCTTAAGAGACACATGAACATCCACACTAGAGAGAAACTGTACACATGTGATCAATGCAGAAAATTATTTTTTAGAGCTTCAGTCCTGAAGCAGCACCTGAGAGTTCATACAAAGGAGAAACCACATTCATGTAATTTGTGTGGAAAGAGTTTTTCACGTCTACAACATTTAAAAGAACATCAGAAAATACACACTGGTGTGAGAGAGTACATGTGCTTTGAGTGTGAGAAGACTTTTACTACAGCGACCTGTTTAAAACGTCATGAGAGGATTCACACTGGAGAGAAACCTTACAAGTGTTCACACTGTGACAAGAGATTCAGTCGGTCAGGACCCCTGAAAACACATGAGAGGATCCACACTGGAGAGAAACCTTACAAGTGTTCTCACTGCGACAAGAGATTCAGTCGGTCAGGACACCTGAAAACACACGAGAGGATTCACACTGGAGAGAAACCGTATCACTGCACTGAATGTGGGAAGCGTTTCAATCAATCTTCTGCTCTACACAAACATACAAAAATCAATCACAGTAAGTAGATCATCTTAAGATCTTTCAGGTCTGATGCTGCGTCCTCTCCAAATGTGACACAATAATGCATCTAGCAATAAAATATCATCTGGATAAATCTGTCATAACAAGCAACATGACAAAGAAACATTATCTAAAGTTTTCACAGTGAATAAAGTTCATCTTCAAAACCAGCAGATTCAACTGAGATTCAGATCAACTCAAAGATGGAGTTCCTCCCCAAAGAACAATGTCAGAAGGTTTTATTCTTGTATGTCATTTTATTTCGCGATAGTGTGCTGTCTTATGAGTTTCATATTATGTTCAATTGTCTTATGCGTATGTCACTTGTAGTTTTGTTACTCTTTCATGAAGGAAAGCAGAAGTTTTTACAAACTGTTCTTGTTCAGGAAGATGAAGAAGAGACTGTAACACTTTTAAGAGAGAATGAGATTTTTTTCTTCTTCTGTTCGTCATTGTGTAAGGCCTCTGCAGAACAGACCCACCAAAAAGCTGCAGAATAAACACATTCCCAAAACAGGATCTAAAGATTCCCCACACAGCCATCACGAGGTGGTAAAACTGACAACACCCTCATTGTCTGGATTAGTTCCTCTCAACATGATAATAGCTAATCCAGTCAAGGGAAAAGAGAACTCCTTTGTGTCGAAGAACTGAAGAGTCATATAAGCAACATATGGTTAAGTGCTGCCTCGTGGACACTATGCATAAATCCATAGTAGAAGCTCGGAAACAGGAAAAGGCAAATTTACGTGACACTCTCCAGGCCTGCAAACACCCAAGATCCACTTTAGGGCTGTGCGATTAATTTTATTTTCCATTTTGAGTTTGACTTCCAAGGATTATGAAAACAAGATATATTGATATACAGGTGCAAAACAAGTGAGTGAACCAATGCACAAGTTACTTAACGGTAAGGAGAGGGAGAGAGAGCACACTTTGTGATCTTTGCTGTTTGCTCTGCACATGCATCATTTGGATTAAAACTAAATCGTAAATATAAAACAAAAGGTATCACTTCATTTTACAGTAAGTGTACTTCCCTGGTACATACATGCAGGTGCATCTCAATAAATTAGAATGTCGTGAAAAAGTTCATTTTTTCTTGTAAGTTATTTCAAAAAGTGAAACTTTCATACATTTTAGATTCATTGCATGTAAAGTAAAACATTTCAAAAAGTTTTTTTGTTTTAATTTTGATGATTAGAGCTTACAGCTCATGAAAGTTTCATTAAATGACCATCCATACTGTATAAATTCTGGGTATCCTTTTTCTTTGAAACCACAATAAATGGAGAAGACTGCTGACTTGGCAATGATCCAGAAGACGAACATTGACACCCTCCACAAAGAGGGTAAGTCACAGAGGGTCATTACTGAAAGGTGTGGCTGTTTACAGAGTGCTGTATCAAACCATATTAAATGTAAAGTTGACTGGAAGGAAGAATTTGGGTAGGAAAAGGTGCACAAGCAACAGGGATGACCGAAAACGTGAGAATACAGTCAAGCAAAGCTGATTCAAACACTTGTGAGAGCTTCACAAGGAGTGGACTGAAGCTGGAGTCAGTGCATCAAGAGTCACCACGCTCGGACGTCTTCAGGAAAAGGGCTACCATGCCACTTCGGAACCAGAGACAACGTCAGAAGCATCTTGAGACTGGCAAGAGCAGCTTCCAAATCCTCTGTACTCATCTTGCTGGATCTGTCTGCTGCCTTTGACACAGTTAACCACCAGATCCTCATGTCCATCCTCAGAAAGATGGGCATCTCAGGAACCGCCCTCCTGTGGTTCGAGTCTTACCTCTCAGATAGGTCCTTCAGGGTGTCTTGGAGGGGTGAGGTTTCAAAGTCACAACTTCTTGCTACTGGAGTTCCTCAAGGCTCAGTGCTTAGACCACTTCTCTTCTCCATCTACATGTCGTCATTAGGATCGGTTATTCAGAAGCATGGCTTTTCCTACCACTGCTATGCTGATGACACTCAACTCTACTTCTCATTCCAACCAGATGATCCGACGGTAACTGATCGCATTGCAGCCTGTCTGAGTGACATTTCTAGCTGGATGATGGACCATCACCTTCAGCTCAATCTTGCTAAGACAGAACTGCTCGTGTTCTCCGCCAACCCATCACTTCACCACAACTTCTCTATACAGCTGGGTTCGTCAACCATAACTCCTTCCAGGACTGCCAGGAACCTTGGAGTTGTGATCGATGATCAGTTAAGCTTCACAGACCATATTGCTACAACGGCCCGGTCCTGCAGATTTGCCTTATACAACATTAGGAAGATTAGGCCCTTCCTGCAAGAGCAAGCTGCACAACTCCTTGTCCAAGCTCTTGTTCTCTCCAGACTGGACTATTGTAATGCTCTCTTGGCAGGCCTTCCCGCATGTACTATCAAGCCTCTGCAACTAATCCAGAATGCAGCAGCTAGAGTGGTCTTTAATGAGCCAAAAAAAGCTCACGTTACCCCTCTCTTCATCAGGTTACAGTGGCTACCAATAGCCGCTCACATCAAATTCAAGGTACTGATGTTTGCCTACAAGACCACAACTGGCACTGCACCGATATACCTAAACTCGCTGGTTCAAACTTATGCGCCCTCCGGAAGCTTGCGCTCTGCAAGTGAACGACGTCTTGTGGTGCCATCCCAAAGAGGTACCAAATCACTCTCACGGACCTTTTCCTGGACTGTGCCCAGCTGGTGGAATGACCTCCCGATCTCAATTCGAACAGCTGAGTCTTTAGCCATTTTCAAAAAACATCTAAAGACACATCTTTTTCGCCAGCACCTGACTAACTAATACTAACTTACCTTTTCTATTTAAAAAAAAAAAAAAAAATCCTAGCTACGTGTACTGTGCTAGACTAACTGAGACTTGTCATGACACTTGTATACTGTTGCTCTCTCGATGGTCTGATTGCTTCTATTGTTCTCCTCATTTGTACGTCGCTTTGGATAAAAGCGTCTGCTAAATGATTAAATGTAAATGTAATGTAAACATATGCAATTCAGGGTTGCAGTGGTTTGACATTTTCATGGTACAATAAGTGTCAAAAAATATCTGGTTTAATGTCATGTTGCTGCTGCATAATTTTATTGAGTATTAATACTATCCACTGATCTGTATAAATGACTGAATCAGAGGACTGCACCCATCATTTTGGGTCATACACAAGATATATTAATTCAGGACTTACATGCCATATTATACAGTATGTTGTGCTTTTGTTAAATAATGAAAACAATCCTGATAAAATAATCTTAATAAAAAAAAAAGTTTAAAATCTCAACAAAAAAGATTCTCAAAAAGATTTTAAATGCACCAATTAAAAAAAAAAAAAAAATTCTGCGATACGGTGCGTCTACTACTGTGAAGATGACGAGTCAGAATTGTTTAACTTAGATTATGGTAACATAAGCAAATGCATGTTATTATAACAACTGTCACTTTTAATTCAACAAAAAAACATGAAACCTGTATATCACTGCAACCTTAATTCTCCCACTTAAAAGGCAGTATGCACAGTGATCTCCTAAGTGCAGTAGTAAAGACTGAACTTTAAACATGTTGTTTCAAGCATCTCATCCAGTAAAAGAAAGCAAACAATTGAGAACTGGTGACGTGAAGTCTAAAACAGTGGTGTGTGTGCACTGCAATTTGACTTTATTAAAAAACAACTTAAGAAAACACATCCAAAGACGGCACACAGAATGCAGGGAGGCTGTATCAGCCACAAGGCATTTACGAAGCCAGTGTGTTGATGACAAAAATGGAATTTTTGCTGTCGAAAAGTCTTTCCATGGTGCATCCACTCCAATCCATATCGTGAAAAATACCTGGGGACAGTCACAAAGGTCTGAGTGTGAATTGGATGAGTGCTGCATTTCCAGAGACTTCGCCCACAGAAGTGGTATTCTGCCTTTTGAGTGTGACCACTTGCAGTCTTTATCCTATGGTCCACGTGTTGGTCAAACACAGACTGAGCTTGCAGAAGACACATTGTGTGTGATGGTTGACCAGAAGTGGTTTGGAGAAGCAAGAAAGCACCAGTTAATTAATCTGAAGAAAGAATCTCAGGCTGAAGGAGTTCCATTGTCTGTGTCTGTACAAATAGGTGACCAGCTCCACAAATTACACGTGTCTGTGTTTGAAAAAAAATGCTCATATTACAGTAGACTTGGCAGAGTAATGGTCTCATATGATGTCAAGAAAAACTGTTGGCACTGCCCTTGCTCAATGCCAAGAAAATTTTGCATTCACAAGGCTGTTTCAATGTGGCACCTCTTTTACCATCACAAAGAGTTGTTCAAGAAGGTGAAAAGTGTGGAGGAGGTCCCTCCTGAATCTCCTGAAGGAAAAAGTGATGACGAGCTATCCACCATCTAACACAAAAATCAAAGAAATTATCCACTACATAATGGCACATAAAAAGCTACCTAGTGAGCTTCCAAAGGCTATACTAGATTTTTCCTGCGATACAAAATCCAACCAGTCCTTCCAAAGGCACCTGGTGCCCAGAGAATTGAAATGTGTGAAGTGCACAAACCAATGTTTAAGCAATCCCATCCTCATCATTAAGGATGCCAAGATACTGACGTTTTCTGGTGTCGTCCGCGGTATGTATGAAAGATACATTAACGTGCTTTCAGAAATTTTTATAGATATTTAAGATTAATGCATTTATTTACTTTTTAGGAATATCTATTTACTACAGAGAATGCACAAACTGTGGAATGACTTACAGATACCAGGAGTGGTCAGATGGAATACACAATTTCAATGACCATATACTGTTGTTTTTCTAAGAAACTCTGTACAGGTAAGCCGTAATCACAAATTGTTTGTGCTACTGTTTTCATTCGTTCAGTGTTCTATTTTTTTTTACTTGTTTAATTTCAGAATAGTACTGCAGTAAGCCGAATAATGGAAATACTAGATGCAACCGAAGGTGGTCCTTTCTCGAAACACGAAGTAGTTCTGCAGGCTTACTTGCATTTTAAAGCCCTGACAGATCTCGACTACCACTACAGTTGTGTCTCCTGTGGGAACTTCCCTAGTGTGGTTTTAATGGATCTCCACAAGAAGGGAGCCTTTAGCATGCCTGGTATGTTTATACATTAAAAAAAAAATAGTTTAATACATATATGAAAATGTTTATTTAAATGGTTTTCTTACATATTTATTTATTTTATTATTTATAGTCACATTCACATTTTTTATTTTTATTTTGGAAATGTTTCATTGAACAAATTCCCTTTAATAAATTCATACATTTTTCATATAATTTCATATATATTTTGTCTAAAAAGCTCATTCATAAAAATAATGATTTTAAGTGAGTCCTTATTTTAAAAAATGGTTTGTATGTTTTATTTTATCGATTGATTGATTGTAGTGAGTGAAATTGACCCCCCTCCACCAAATTATGATGGCTATGTGGATATTAAGAAGTTCTGGGAGGCAGTTACAATAGAAATGATCAGCAGAGGTTTTTATACAAGTATGTCTTGCGTCACTTTTCAGATATACAGTTTTTAACTAAGTTTATTTCTTTACAGCAGTTAAGATTATTTTTGTTATTAGGTGGAATGAAGAACCCTTTCATTGTGCAGCCAAGCTACAACTTTTGGGCTCCTTGGATTGGAATTCATACTAGGTCATCTGACATGGTTCTCAATACGGAGTATGCTAAGCTTCATGTTTCACAGGATTCAAGAGAGGATGATATACCGCTCACAGAAGAAAGTCTTGCCGATGAGCTGCTGAATCTCAGAGTATAGTTTTTGTCACACTGCTATTTTATATATTTTTTTCCTGTCATGATGTCTAATAAGTCTGTTGCCATTTTTCTTTTTGTGAAGATTGAGGAAATAAGGGCCCTTTGTAAGGGATGTGGAGTGGATCACAAAGACTCTAAGATGGATTTAGTCATCCGACTAAAAGAGATGATGTCAAATAGAGTAACCTACAACAAGGTGTTTGAAAAAGTGTGGGGTGCATCTGGTAATTCAAACACTACTGAAGTATTTATGACAGTTACTGTTTAAATTGAAGAGATTTTGTCAATTTGAAATTTTTCTGTTATAATTAATGCTTATAGACATACAGATTGGTTATTTTGGGGAATCTGATTTGACTTGTCTTTCACTTTAGGCGGCTGGGCTGTTATAACTTGCCCTTGTGGGGTTGTCTACTCTGTTAAATTTAACATCAGAGCAGAGAGTCCTCGTGATTACACGGACCTCCTGCTTTCATGGAAACATGCCCCCAACGTTACTATATATGACTACCCAAGAGGACTAGCCTCACATGCAAACCAACGTTTAAAGAAGTTCTTCCATCCTTTTGAAGGTCGTTTAATTAATCCATCTGAAGAGAATATCAAGAAGGCATCTGAAAATGATTTGGAAGTCCATTTGCCATGGCTTAACCACCGAAAGGAACCGGCTGATCAAGATGGTCACCCTGTTACTGGTTCAAGTGACCATTATATGCTTTGTGATGTTTTTCATCAGAACAATAGTAAGGACAGTAGGGATTGCTTAAAGAAGATTGGCCTCGTCCCTGAGCTTGCTGGAAGAATAAACAGCCAGAGAGCTGAGCAGCTTTTTGCAGATATGAAGAAAAAAAACTATTTCCTGAACATGTTGAAACCATCGTCCCATATTTTCCTTGCCAGAAATATTTTGCACCATAAAAGTGTTGCAAGGAACAGTAATGTTTTGAAACACCTAAGAAAAATTACCAGGGAGAACAACGAATTACAGTTTGATTGTAATGGAAAGATAATTTTGGGTAATATTATATATATTTGGGTATATTATCACTGTATGTATGAATGTATGTATGTTTGTGTATGATTAAATAAATATATGTAAGTGTGTGTATATGTGTGTGTGTACTAGGTGCATCCATGTTCGTGAATCCTCAGTCCTCCAATGCTGCTGAAGAATGCCGTCAGAAGCCAGGTATGAAGGGGCTGTTGGGCTGGGAAGTTCAGTCATCTGTGTTTGGGAATATATATGTGTGTGTGTGTGTGTGTGTGTACTAGGTGCATCCATGTTTGTGAATCCTCAGTCCTCCAATGCTGCTGATGCTGGAGAATGCCGTCAGAAGCCAGGTATGAAAGGGCTGTTGGGCTGGGAAGTTCAGTCATCTGTGTTTGGGAATATATGTGTGTGTGTGTGTGTGTGTGTACTAGGTGCATCCATGTTTGTGAATCCTCAGTCCTCCAATGCTGCTGATGCTGGAGAATGCCGTCAGAAGCCAGGTATGAAGGGGCTGTTGGGCTGGGAAGTTCAGTCTTTTGTGATTGGAAAGTGATAGTATTAACCCTCTGGGGTCTGAGGTGATTTTGGGGCCCTTGAGAGGTTTTGACATGTCCTGATATTTGTGCTTATTTCAGCTACTTATAACATACTATTGACCAACATGTATTTGTTTTTATATTCAGCACAAACTTTGCTACAATATTATGTGACCAAGATGGATGTACATCTTTGTATTTTTTTAGAAAAAAAATATTATGCGTGGTTAGTAAGTTTTGGGAAAAAAAATGTAGCTGAAATAAGGCCATAAAACCCACACTAAATAGTCCTGAATAAGACTTTAGAGTAATCAGTCTTGTCGGCTAGAATATTTACTTCACAATTAAGTGAGAATCATTCTGCTTACTCATTTACAGAAAACAATACATTGATTAAAATTTTTTAAGACATGTTTTGTGATTGAAAGCCTGTATGCGAGGGAGTGGTAATGTCCTTGAATATTAAGTGATTCTCACCTGAGACACAAAGGGCCCTCCCCTAAAGGCTGCTAATGGCCCATCAGTGTGACTGATTTTGAGGCAGGTAAGAGAGAATGTGAGGAGATTGAACAAATGGTTTTTTTTTATTATTTGTATTTTATTTACAACACCGTATAATCAAAACATACATAATGAAGGTCAAAGACACATTATTGTGCACACTGATCTAACCACAGAGATGTGAACAGACTTTGAGTCATTCCTGCAACAGATTCTGTTCAACAAGTGACAAGTAAATCATACCTGATATTTACGTGTGTTATTTGAGTGTTTCTGCTACTTTCCATGGATTCTTAGAAGAAAAACAACATAATCAGTGGTCAAGGAGCTTGTTTTACCATATAATATCAGTGTAGTTGGACATCTGATTCTGAGTTTGAAGAAGGTCATCAGGATTCATCTGTGGTGCAGATATCTGATTAAAAAAAATACACAACAAAAACATTTGCGAGCATGTTAATATCAGGAGCATCTTTTTATATATATGTTTTATAGACTCACGCATGCTTTGTACTATCGTTAACAAAAAAATACATTTTATATCTGAGAAACTAATTATTATTGTTTAGAAAAAACGAACTATGATTTTGTAGTCATATAGCCTAGTATGTATGGCTTTGTACTACAAAATATGTACTTTGTACTATAAAAAAGGATATTTTATATCTGAGAAACTAATTATTATCGTTTAGCACGCTATTCAATCCATTTGTGAACATTAAACATTTTTCTAAACATTGTAGCATTCATCATGTTGTCGTTTGGGAAAAAAATAAACTTGCATTAAAGTTTGAGTCACAATAACACGTTAACTAATGCAAAAAAAGAAACATTACTTACTCATCATATCGCTCTTCTCTTCTGGATAAACTCTTGCTCTTATTTTGAGGCAAATCCAGCTTTTATTCAGCGTGTCTTCTTCCAGAAACGAACAGTAATGTATCCAGCTTTTATTCAGCGTGTCTTCTTCCAGAAACGAACAGTAATGTTAGCGCGAGGACCGATCTGGCTTTGTTTATGGGTGTTTCCTTGAGCACGCGGCACACGTGGCTCACGCAGCTATTTACATGTGAACGCGAGGGGGCGGGATCGCATTAGAAATAATGAGTTAGACGGGACAGACTGAACATCGTGTTGGTTTCATACGGATTACTTCATCACAGAATGTTTGTTTTCGACAAGACTTACTTCATTTGAAAGTAGAAACTTCCAGCTTTCTATAGATATAACTCTCATGTCCGTGTGTTGAGTTTTCGCTGAGTTACACTTCATTTTAGTGACGTTTTTTGAAGAGCAGCTCGCGGAGATGGAGAAGACAAAGAGCGCATCCTGTTTGTTTTCTTTTTTTTTTTCCAAAACCACAAAGTTTTGTTGTTATTGTGAGTGTACACAAAAATAATAGACACTTCAAAGTTTCAATTGATGTATAACACTTATCTGTACGACCAAAATCGACGGAGTATTTTTAATGTCTTTTGCACTGGTCTTAAAAAAAACGAGTTGGTATCGCCGGCGATACGGCCGTCCCATTAGGGTTAATAAACATCTAGTCGTTTTCTTTATTTTTTCTTCCTTTTTTATAGCTACTGTCCAATCACTATGTGAAGAGCTCGCGTGTCCAAGTGTGACTAAAAGCCACAAGCCCTTCTGGGAGGTGGAGGACATGCTTCCAAATAAAGCAGTGTAGGGCCAACCATTGCCATTACATCTTCAGAAAATGGTAGTCATTCATTTATGGCCACACTACAATCTTAAAACAAGATCATAGTTTATATTTACATTATTGTTTTTTGTTTTATTTCCAGGTTGCACATGTATTGGATCCTAACAGTGATCTTAAGGAACATATTGTTTCTGTGGGATCAACTGTGTTGATGTTACAGGGTTGACGAGACGTGAGACGAGCGGATCCATTTGCGAAGCTTTATTATCAAACATGGTCAAAACAGGCAGGGTCAATGAACAGCAGACAGGTACGGCAGAGGCAAGACACAGAGCAATCCGAAGAGTAGCGTGGGTCGATGATCGGCGAACAATATCCAGAGGGCTAGGCAGAGAGAATAATCCAGGAGCACGGGCAGGAATCAAAACACAGGAAATCTAACTAGGAAACACTGGGAACGCTTTGTATGCAGCTAGGCTAAACAATACTTGGCGTTATCGGAGTGGAAGTCCCAGGCTATTATAGTGTGTGATTGTGTGATCAGCAGTGCAATCAGGGTGATGTGAGATTGTTCTCAGGTGTGTGCGTGATCAGTGCGAACAGCTGTGTTGGTGCAGTGGATGATGGGAAATGCAGTCTTTGAGTGATCTGTAACTGTCTGTGTGGTGTGAAAGTCAATGTGATGGGTGAGTGACCTCTGGTGGTTAATGAACAGAAGTTCATGGCCAGGATTTGTGACATGCCCCCCCAAGGAGCGGCTTCCAGACGCTCCTAAATAATCCAGGAGGGCGGTGGAGCGGAGGTGGAACAGGGGGAGGGACGGAGGGCCAGGTCCATGTGGAAGTGGAGTGCTGTGGAACAAGGCAAAGTCGACAGAGCAGGAAGCCAGGGCGGAGCGGATGGAACTGGAGCCCACCAGGGCGGAGCAGACGGACCTGGGGCCCACCAGGGCGGAGCGGACGGACCTGGAGCCCACCAGGGCGGAGCGGACGGACCTGGAGCCCACCAGGGCGGAGTGGACGGGACCAGAGCGGAGCAGGTGGGGCAGGAAACCACCAGACTGAAGCAGGAGACCACCGCAGGAACGTAGACCAGGCAGGAAACCATGACAGAGTCTGAGATCTGGGGGGAACAGAGACAGACAACACAGGGAGAGTAGAGACCGACAACACATGGAGAGCCTTCCTGGTCTCAGGGGCCGTGGCAGAGCAGGACAGGAAATCCCAGATGGCCTCCATAGCCGTGACATAGGGGCAGGACAGGGAATCACAGACGGCCTCCATAGCCGTGACAGGGCAGGACAGGGAATCACAGACGGCCTCCATAGCCGTGACAGGGCAGGACAGGGAATCACAGACGGCCTCCATAGCCGTGACAGGGCCGGACAGGGAATTACAGATGGCCTCCATAGCCATGACAGGGCAGGACGAGAGTTCACAGGAGGGTACCACTGACACCTCTGGAGATTCTGCAGCGGATGCCGCCACTTCTGGAGGTTCCACAGCGGTACCCATAGAAAACAGGGGAAGTTCATCAACAGTCTCCTTAACAGGACAGGAACAATGTTCATCAACGGTATCTTCGACTGTGACATGACGGGCTGAAAGTGCATTACTGGGTGCCACCACAACACAAGGAGCTGAAGCGAGCACCACCGCTTCAGGAGGTTCTGCAGCTTGTGCCACCACCTCAGGAGAAACTGCAGAGGGCACCATCGCCTCGGGGAACACAGCAGCGAGCGTCACTACCTCAGGAGGTTCTGCAGCATCAGCCGCCACCTCTGAAGATATGATAGTGGACGCCGCCACCTCTGGAGATTCGGTGGTGGTGTATGCAGCCCAAACACACCAAAAGGCGATCCCCATCAGGGGAAGCGCATTAGACGGGGAAATCAGTTCTGGAACATAAGGACTCAAGGGGATAGGGACTGGTTTAGGGATACCAGCTGCTCGTACTGACACCAGCGGTGGATCCTCCACGCTGGATGCCAGCCTGGGATGCTGAAGAACTGGCCTCGAAGATTTAGATGCAACAGACAGGGAGTGACAGGACTCTGGGTGAACAGCTGTGACATAGTGAGACTCTGGCTGGTCAGCTGTGACGTGGCGAGACTCTGGCTGGTCAGCTGTGACGTGGCGTGACTCTGGCTGGTCAGCTGTGACGTGGCGTGACTCTGGCTGGTCAGCTGTGAGTTGGGTGAGTTCATGATGATCCACAGTGGCTTGGTGTGACTCTGGATGATGAGTTGAGACGTGGTGTGACTCTGGCTGGAGAGCTGAGACGTGGTGTGACTCTGGCTGGAGAGCTGAGGCGCGAAGAGACTCTGGCTGGAGCACTGTGCTTTGGTTGGACTCGTGACGATCAACTGTGGCTTGACTTGACTCATGACGATCAACTGTGGCTTGGCTTGACTCGTGACGATCACTTGTGGCCTGGCCTGACTCGTGACGATCAACTGTGGCCTGGCCTGACTCGTGACGATCAACTGTGGCTTGGCTTGACTTGTGACGATCAACTGTATCTTGACTTGACCTTTTAACATTGGTTGTGACCTGACTTGGCTCTTTAACATAGGCTGTGACTTGACTTGGTTCTTTAACATCAGCGGCGACTTGACTTGGCTCTTTAACATCAGCTGGGACTTGACTTGGCTCTTTAACATCAGCTGGGACTTGACTTGGCTCTTTAATATCAGCTGGAACTTTACTTGGCTCACGAAGATCAGCTGAGAAATTACGGTGCGTTGTTGCGTCCACCATTTTGTGAGTACATTCTGGTGCGTCCGCCATTTCAGTCACAGATGCGGTGTCGCATTCATCCTCCGCGAAACCCACAGTGAACAAAGAGCCAACAGTCAACAGAGCATAATCCAGAAAGTGAGCGAGTGATGAACGCGGACCCTCGCGTCTAAGCTTAGACTCGAGCGGTTGATTTATGCCATCGCAGAAAATCTCTATTAAGATAATGTCCGGTAAATCCGAATAGTGTGCGATGGCTAAAAACTCTCTAACATGGTTTTCCAGTGAACGTGGGCGTTGTTTAAGGGCAAACAAAATTCTTGTGGTGTCCATACCTGACAAATGTTCATTTGAAATGCTGCTGGATCCTTGTGGGGCCGAGTATTCTGTTACGGGGTTGACGAGACGTGAGACGAGCGGATCCATTTGCGAAGCTTTATTATCAAACATGGTCAAAACAGGCAGGGTCAATGAACAGCAGACAGGTATGGCAGAGGCAAGACACAGAGCAATCCGAAGAGTAGCGTGGGTCGACGATCGGCGAACAATATCCAGAGGGCTAGGCAGAGAGAATAATCCAGGAGCACGGGCAGGAATCAAAACACAGGAAATCTAACTAGGAAACACTGGGAACGCTTTGTATGCAGCTAGGCTAAACAATACTCGGCGTTATCGGAGTGGAAGTCCCAGGCTATTATAGTGTGTGATTGTGTGATCAGCAGTGCAATCAGGGTGATGTGAGATTGTTCTCAGGTGTGTGCGTGATCAGTGCGAACAGCTGTGTTGGTGCAGTGGATGATGGGAAATGCAGTCTTTGCGTGATCTGTAACTGTCTGTGTGGTGTGAAAGTCAATGTGATGGGTGAGTGACCTCTGGTGGTTAATGAACAGAAGTTCATGGCCAGGATTTGTGACAGTTGATGCATTCTGATTTGTTGTCACTTGGATCGTCGCAAGACGTTGAAGCAACGGTAAAAATGTGTTAATGTAAGAAGTAAAATGAGGTGAAAATACGAAGGAAACTTATTGTATTTGTTCTATTAAAAATTATAGATTTTGAACTGCTGTATGAGAATCATAAAGCACATTGCTTTTCGCATGGTAAGTGTGACGAGTGGGGCGGGGCCGAGAGCCGTGGGAACGGAGCGAGGCCGGTGGAGTTAATGGTAATGAGCGACACCTGCGCCACTCACCGGTCTCGAGTCCCACGGAGGAGCTCCGGAAGGATAAAAGGAGGAGTGACGACAGAGGAAGACGAGAGAGGACCAGGCCTGGATTTTAATTTATGTTTTGTGTGCGGCAGTCGTCTGTGAGGGGCTGCCGCTTTCCTTTTATGTTTGTTGATTTGTGTATTAAACTTCTTTAAATGTTCGCCGGTTCCTGTCTCCTTCTTCCCGATCTACGAACTTTGTTACAGTAAGTTTTTCGTTGCAAAGATTTTATTAAAAACATGATACATGAGACATGACACATTTTTATCTGGTACTTGTTCCTGTGTTACAGGATATCAATGTTTATGTTGCTGATCCCTACGTCGTAGTGACCTGGCTTCCACCACTTTATAGTTATCCAGAGTTGTCCCTTCCAGTGAGTTTTGCAATGTTTTATCTTGTGAAAGATTGCACTATTTCTGAGTATAAACAACAACATAGTTCCTAGGCTCACATATGTTTCTACATAAATTTTAGGCCAGTGTCAGCAAGACAGACCTTGTAGCTCTACCTGCTTGGGTAATTGGCCACTGGCTGCTGTGTGTAAGTAATGAAATTTAGTTGAAATTTAGATATAAATTATATTATATTATACTGTTATATTTTAACAGTACCCAATTATACTCCATAATATGTACTAAACAGTGTTGACTTTTTTTGCTACATTGGCATTAATTACAAATAAACCATTAATAAGGATGTTTGTATAAAGCATTGCATGTGCGTTTTGCAGATTATGAAACCAAAAAAAGAGAAATGTATTTTCTCGATCCAAAGCAACAAGCAGCTTTTGGACCATACATTGATATATTCAGGTTACATAAATGTTTTGAATGTGTTCACAGATTACAGTAGTTCTGTTTTAAACTGTAATCTTTTTTTTATTTCCCCTATTTTGTTCATGAACGTTCATTTTGTGTTCATTGGAGTTTTCATTGAGTTGCATTAACAGTGCAGTAACAAACCACAGATAAGACACTTGTTCACAAATGAGATAAAGATGGGTTAAATGATATTCAGAACTTCATCCCTAAACAGTTTCACGTAATTTTTCTTCACAGGAGAGTTGCAAATTTAATCGACAGCCGAATATACGTTGTAAAACATTTGATCTAAACACTAACAAACGTTTATTTCATTGAACACATTGCATAATTTGCAACTAATTATGTGATGGGAATCTGTGATGGTAAAACTGTGCTTGTTTTAATCCAACCCTCACAGGGAATCCCGAAGCAGATGGCGGGAAACGACTGTGGGGTGTACATACTGATGGTAGGGTAAATTGCAGTAGTTGATTGTTAATTATTGTAAGTTATAACCTGTTTATTTCTTTGTGCTTTCTAACAGTACACTCTGTACATGGCATTGGGCCTTAGATTTGATTTTACACAGGTATGTAATTACCTCATTACATCTTTCAAGTTAATTAAACAGGCATCCATGTATATGTATAATTTAATCCATAATTGATTATATATTTATTTTATTTTATTTTTTCAGGATGACATGCCCTTGATCAGGAGGTGGTGGTGTGCTCTTATACTGGACAACTTCACTCTGCAAATGTATGTAGCTGTTGGCATGTTAACTTCTGTATTAAACAGTACTTCACTTCGGGTGTAATAATACACTTGGCTCATGAAAAAAAAAAAGTATGTATATATATATATATATATATATATATATATATATATATATATATATATATATATTAGATTTATATATATATATATAGTGACATTTTTGCATAGCAATACATTGTACCATAGTATATGTTACACCCCTACTCTGCACTGTATCTACCAATATACATAGCTCTTGCCATGTTTTTTTAGCACTCAATCAACAAGAGGAGGAGGTTCACCGTACAAAAAGCAATGTCTTCAGGGAGAGTCGGACAAAGCAGGTTATTCATTGTGCACACACACACACACACACACACACACACACACACACACACACACACACACACACACACATATATATATATATATATATATGTGTGTGTGTAGCGTACTTTTTCAGCAGGGTTGGCCATTATTTTTAGTTGTAATAGCTATATAATTGTTTAGATGTGAAAGTAAAGGGATTATGTTCTTGTACTGTATTGGTCACCTAATGTGTGTTGTAGGTACCTATTAATATTAATTTATTTTTAACATAATTAATATATTTAGTTTAATATCATTATAAAAGGATATTAATCTATATCATGTTTGTTTTATTCAGAGACTGCAGCTGTGACAACAATACATCAGGTTTGTCTAAATTGTTTGTAGTCAGTGTTATATATTTTTCCAACAGCTTTTATATACAATTATAAACAAATATGAATGTTTATATTTTTGTTTCAACAGCTTCCCCTGGAAGTCCTGTCTGAAATTCTCATGGAAGTTGTTTTAGAAGATGGCGATTCGGCATACTTGACCCTTTCTTTAGTGTGTAGGCTGTTTAGGGATGTGGTCACAAATGAAATGTTTTGCAAAAAAGCACATTTTGCCTGGATGGATAGTAAGATTTTTTTTTTTTTGTTCTTCGGTGCCAATTTGTCCAGTTAAAATTTATGGTGAGATATTTATACTTGAACTTTCACATTTTATCTTTCATGGATTTTGTCTTTACATTCTAAGGTGTGGTCAACTGGAAGAGATACAAACAGGACCACCGGGATGAGTACAGACGAATGTACTGCATCAGCAAATGCATAGAGTGCCAAGCCCTCTTTAAGTTCTATCCACCTGGTTACAGAGGGAGAGGCAAACGAGGCGAACTGCTGTGCTTTTATGCCGAAGACTTGTGTGCAGGGTTTTGTTCTCAGGACTGCTTTTTTTGCTGCAGGAAACACGTTGCTGGTTTAAATTCATAAAACTTGTGCTGAAGTGGAAGAGAGGGATGAACTGATTGTGATATTATCCTCCGCAAGCACCAGCAAAAGGCATATTCAATGCCAACAATGTATAGCCTTGCAGTGTTAGTAAAAAGTAATGGCAAACTTGTTTTCCTCATTTACATACATCTGCATCCATTTGTTCTTTAATGTTTATTTTATTATACCATTACAGTTATGCCTAGTGTAATTCTATTACATATTCATGTCATTTGCTATGCAGTAAGGCACGAAGTAAAAAAAAAAACGAGTGACAATTCTGTGCAATATTGCTTCAATAAAATATTTTAGAAAAAGTTTTGAGTGGTTGTGATTGAATGCATTGTTTTATATAGGTTTATTTTTATTTATTTTTTTTAACAAAGAAGTGGGAACAACAAATATATTATAAATGGGGTTTTCAGTAAAATGCTGTTGAGGGTGCATATAATAAAGAAATATTGATAAGTATATTTTGAGTTTAAATTCTTCATAACATATAGATCCTAATGGAAACTGTCATGGATTGTATTTGAGATTATTCAGAGACTGGTGACATACAATATCCGCTTCACTCATGTTCTTTCATTCAATCTAAATTTAAAGTACGTTCACGTGACCATTATTTGCATTATATTGCTGTGTAAACTTGAAAAATGTCGCCGAGGTATTGTTTAATACAGCTGTTTAGGGGGCGAACGTTTGATCGATATGTTTTCTTTGGAGTACTTGTACTGAACCACTCTGTACTTCCGCGTTCCAATTCTGCCCATAGCGTCATACATCTCTACACCAATAAGCTGTAAATGCGTCAAACTGTTTTACACCAATGAGCTCTGCTTTAGCATAAACCAATTACAGTTAAGCGAGGCGAAGCGACACGTGTCGCCCCGCCCCATCGTCCAGACTGCACTCTGGAGTACTTGTGTATCTTTGACTTTTTTTTTTTTGGATGATCTCATTCTGTTTGGGACATTGCCTGCTACAAAATCATGCTGTTTTTTACCACCAAGATGCTGTTTTTGAGCGTAATTTGTTCCATAACGGACACAAACAATAACTCTCCCTGAAGAGATGAGACGTAAACAAAGGAATAACGATCCAAATTACAACGTTATTGTTTCTTTGGACTAAAAGTGCTCTTTGAGATGTTGGTCCATGGACCCTTATTTCTCAAACTAAACCGGGATTTACAGCAGTGGATATGTTTGAGTGTCGTTATCAGGATGAATCTGGTATGTACTGCGGTTTTTTTCTACATGTTTTGATGTGTACTGCTTACACAAATTTAGCAAATACATTCCTTTATAAGCTTTCTATCGAAAAACAGCGATCTGTCGTCGATGCTTGAGGTTTAGACCTTCAAAATGATATATAGTTTGTCAAGATTAATTTTGTCCCATTTCATCTAATCTATTTGAAAACAATGACGTGCAAACAAAGAGCTTTCAGTGCGCTGGCGTCCTGGTGCATGTTAACAGGTTAACAGTGCGATGAGGCTGTGCCGAGTCCAAAGCAATCAATCACATAACACGAGAGAGGCCGTGCTTTGATCATTTTAATTTAATTAAACAATTATAGAATAATATTTAAATTAAATTTTAAGCTGTCTCGCGGCACCCCTGGAGCATCACTTAGGCCCCCTAGTGGGCCGCGACCCCCCCAGTTGGGAACCCCTGTCGTAGAGGACTCCCTTGTGGTTGTTCTTGTTTGAGGCTAAGTTTGAAGAAAAACAGGCATTATACACGTTGGATGACGGTGGGTGAGCCTGAGGCCCATGAAGGTATATTTTGTGCATTTTAAAGTGAAATACTTCAGTCTGGTACACTTAGACTAAAGACAGTTATAAAGCCGATACATTTTTGTCAGCCTTACACTTAATCAATCTAATAATTTTTTGTTTCTTTTAAAGGAGACATATTATGCCCCTTTTTACAATATGTAAAATATGTCTCTGGTGTCCCCAGAATGTGTCAATAATGAAATGCCTTTAACTGAAAATTGAGTGTTTAATCTTATTATTATACATTACTGACACTCTATCCTCCAATTTGATACTGTTAAGTGCTTTGACACAATCTGTATTGTTAAAAGCGCTATATAAATAAAGGTAACGTGACTTGACTTGAAGGTTCAGCTCAAAATACCCTACAGATCATTTATTACATCATTTTGAAAATGCTTATTTTGAGTGGAAGCATTTTTCGTGCCTGTTTCTTTAAGTGCAAATGAGCTGCTGCTCCCGCTCCCTTTCCAGAATAGAGCTGGGCCATTTCAGCTCGTACCTGCTACAAACATCTGTTTTGGTTCTGATTATCATGTTTATCGTGCTGAAATCATACGTTTTAAACCATACGAGTTTAAACTTCTGATATACGGTTTTCTGAGTGCACACATACGAAGCACATGGACAGTAAACTAAGTTCTCATTCACACACAAGTTTACGTTAAAAACACACACGAGTTACAAAAACAGTCCGTTATGTCTGTGAAGGTAAACTGCTGGGAAATAAATTGCGTGATTATTTTAGGTCTGTGTGGCAGCAGCATACAGTAAATAAATCAATAAATGCACTGCTCTGTTGTCTCCTCTGAGACTCTAAACAGTGTTCTGTGCTCGTCTGTGCAGACCAAGACAGAACAGTTAGCATGTTTTGCTCAATCTTTCACCGTGGCATTAGAACTGATACACCGTTGTCACTTGAGAAATCAAAATGACGGTGCAGCTGGTGGAAACTTACAGATTAAGGGGCGATAATATTATAATGAGATCCCTTTGCCACGTCACCAATCAGATGCGCTCGTTTTTTCAGAAGCATGCAGAAAAAGGCTTACTAAAACAAAGTTACTGGGTTAATCTTTTTCACGTTTCCTTGCATCGGGGACCTGATTATAGCACTTAAAGCCTGGAAAAGTCAGATTTTCATGATATGTCACCTTTAAGAATTCCATGTCAATGAAAAGGGCCGTTGTTCTTCAGGGCCTTCCACATTACCTGAGCGAGGATACATCAGATTTCTTCAAGTCAGCAGAGGAAGACTTACTTGCATGTTAATATTATACCTTTGCTTAAAATAATGGTCTGTATATGTCTAATCATGACCCTGTCTGTGAAGTCTAGGATAGTTTCATAATCGAATTATGAAATAATGAATGCCAAAGTTTGATTTTAGCTGTTAATTTCACTGAGATTTCAGTCTTTTGACATGGACTTGGTCAGCATTAAAGATATCAAGGTTATATTTTCATAGAATCTTCTTTACATTATGTAGGATGATTTAATGTAGAAAACAGTACATTACAAAAAAGTCTTTAGCATTTTGCAAGCAGGGCCTCAGAATTAAGATACTTATTCTCCCTACATAATTTTATACAGTATTATTGTTAATGCAGTGCATTACTGTATGTTTTGTACAGTATTGTTGTTCATGCAGTACAATACTTTGTATATTTCATGCAGTATTATTGTTTATGCAGTACATCACTGTATGCTTCAAACAGAATTGTTGTTAATGAATTGAACTTGTTTTAGTGGACAAATAAAATTAAAATAATTTTTGTCAATTTATCCTCAGTTAAGACAACTTATTTTAAATTAAACTGTTAAACTGATATTGTTCATTGCAATTGAGTCTATTCGACTTTATTCTTAGTTAAGACAACTTCACAATTTAAGTTCACTAAATTTTACAATTTAAGGCAGCACAAACACTTACCTTTTTAAGTTTAAACAACATAAAACAGTTTTTACAGTGGATAATTGTTCCACAGAAACATATTAGTATGAGATGTCAATGTTCATCTATGTTTATAAAGGCAGGGTGCTTTAATGCTAAACACAATAATGCTAAATAGGATACTGTAAATTTTTTAAACAAATAAAATAGCATTATGCATGTTCTTCAATGTCCATGAGCTGTTTTATGCAGTACTGTTGAGTTGAGTTGTGTGGGCAAATTACATAGTTCAGCCTGTTGAATGAACTTAACATTACAGGGTGCTTTCACACCTGGCCCGTTGTTTCTGAACCTGGTGCGTTTCCCCCCTTAGTTAGGTTTTTTTTGGGCATACTGTATGTGAACACTGCAATCATGCTCGGTTCCGCGCCAAAGCTATCTGTCCGAGATCACCTGAACGAGGTGGTAACAAACTCTGGATTGGTTTGGTTGTAGTGAGAAAGCAATTCGATCCAACAGACCAAATAACCAGGATATCACAATGTATGATGGGTAATTACGTAAGTTATGTGAAAAGCAGTAGCTTTGTTGTTTTGCTAATGCTTAAAATGAACCATGGAAAATAACAACGCGCCAACGATGCGCCTGAAAATACCTCGTTTTCAGACCAGCACGCCCATGGGCGCACAAATGCATTTTGCTATTAAAAAAAACTTTTTTTAAAAAATAGCATCATGCATGACAAAGCCGAAAGCACAAATGATAATATGATATATTCGTATTTCACTAAAATATGTTCAAATTACTTTACCTTATTGCTCTTCTTCATATCAGGTGCATTAAGAAAATGGACGAATCCTGGGCTCCTGCTCATAATTATAAATTAATATAATGACAGCTACAATGATAAATTAATATAGTGACAGCTACAAAAAACAACAACAATAAGCCCGTGAAGCTGTTGTCGTTCAATGAGAGGACAGTTTACTCGCACGTGACTTGTATTAACTTTCTTTGGTCCGTTTAGAAACTTTGCCAAGTGAAAGCGAACCGTGCCAAGAATAAAAAGCAACTTTGTAATCATTTTAATCCCTGTCTCGGAACAAAACACAATCTGTGTGAAAGCTATTCCTGGAGCTCATTCACGTAAAATAAATTACAAATCATCTGGCCTTGATCAAAAGTTTCTGATTTACATGGCTGAGAACAGAAGGCAGCTAGAGGCCTTGAATAAAACTGAAGAAAACCACCTAGCTCAAGAGACTGCGATCAATGACAAAAATGCATAGAGCACAAAATGATGCAGAAGAGAGTAGATTCCAGTGAATGCAGGCACAGAAACAGGCCAGTTACCAGATGCTTCAGCAGGTAATGGGTATTTTTGTAAATGCTTTGCATCAAGGACAACCAAACTCCTCAGTAACACAGCCGTGGATTCCTCCACCCATCCCTGCAACAACCTCTGGTTCTTGGTCAATTCCTGTACCAGCCACCCAGCCAATGATGCCAATGCCCCTGCATCAGCCTTCATCAACTGAAAATCCACAGACATCTGTATCTTCCACACTTCAACATGTGCACAGTGCTCAGCATTATAACAACTCACAAAAAAAAGTTTAATTTATCCTTACTGTTAATGCACTTTGTTTTTGAATGTTTATTCAGGCAGAATGTTTTATAAATAGAAGAGTTAATTCAAAAAGTTAATCCAGAGGCATTTAATTCAAAACAGTTCTGTAATCACATGGTCTTTTTTGTGTTTATAAATGCCAAGACCATCCTTTTATTAGCATAACATGCTACTGATCAGAAAAGTTTATTTTGAATTAACAGGTGTGTAAGAAGACCAAGAATGTTGAGTTTAGTACAGAAACATATTTTGTACAAAAAATTGATTGTTAATAAAGTGTTGTTTATGCACCCCATAACACTAGTTTCAGATCCTTTAGAATCTAGAAATATCTATAAACATACTTTTCTTTCAAACCTAAGTGAATTGATAATTACAGCAAAACAATTATTTCATTCAATTCAGGGATTTTGTATTTATCTGACATTGCCTTTGAGGAAATTTACACAGGCATATTAGGTTTTAGAAATGCAGGTAAATCAGGTGCACTGCAAAGAGCATCTCTGATGTTATTGCCTTGGACATGCTCCTGATCCTGAGGTCTTGCATCCTGTTGTTCTTCCTCCTCTTCTCTTCCATCATCTCTCCGAAGGAATTCTTCATTGTGTACTTCACAGTAGTTGTGTAGGACACAACAAGCATAGGCTATGTGACTTACTAGAGCAATGTGGGCCTCGCATTGCTTTAGCAGACAACGCCAGCGTCCTTTCAGGCGCCCAAATGCATGCTCTACAGCAGTGGTTCTCAAAGTGTGGTACGTGAGGAATCTCTGAATTAAATCTAAATTAGGCCGCGTGTCCACTAAAGCATTTTTGTTCCCCGAGGCAAGCACATTTTTTCAATTGTTTTAAATGGAGAATGGAGAACAATGGAGAAGTTAATATTGCTTGTCTCTGAGTATTTGTCTTTACCAGATGGAATTGCCAGAGTACCATAATATTGTTATGAAAAATAATGCTTGGAGAAACACTGCATTCGCGATGCGTCTGCCATATTACTTCAGCGGATATTCCGTATCATAGCAACCACAGCGTCTCAACTGAAAAAAAATTAATAAAAAAAAATACGCTGCCCTCTCAAGCGCTCACAGCTAGGTGTTTTCAGCTGGCTTTTGTGGACACGTGGCCTGCTTTTTGTAACTTGCAGCTACACATACAGCCTGTGTTAATTTTTAATCAAGTACTTTTTTATTTAAAAGTTAAATAAAAACTGTACTGTACTTAAAGATTAAATGAAAATGTATTGTAACTACTTAAAAATTAAATAAAAACTAAGTTACTGTACTTAAATGTTAAGTACGATACATTTTCATTTAATCTTTAAGTACAGTTTTTTTAACATTTAAGTACAATACAGTTTTTATTTAACTTTTAGGTACAATATATTTTAATTTAATAATTACATTTTTTTATTTACCTGGAAGTAAGCACAGTGCAGTGTTAATGTTCAAACTGTGTATTTACAATGTTTTAAGAGGCTGACAATAATACATTTTCTTATTAGGAATAAAACTTATTAGGAATAAAACTTTTTAACTGTGCATAGTGCTACTGCATTTTAATGTTGGTCATAATGGTGGTACTTGGAAAGCCAAATATTTTCTGAGGTGGCACTTAGTGTAAAAAGTTTGAGAACCACTGCTCTACAGTCATCCGAGCTTGACTTAAGCGGTGGTTGAATTTGATTTGTTCAGCTGTTACTCCTCTTCCCTCAGGATAAGGCTCCATCAGCCAGTGTGATAGGGAACAGGCAGAATCCCCTAAGAGAAAGAGTGGCACGTCAATTTCCTCAAATGTTTCTACCACATTAAAAGAGTGATGAGAGGGAGAAAACAAGGGCATCATGAATTTTGCCCGGTTGCCCAACGTTAATGTCCCAGAACTTTATCTTGTTGTCAACCACTCCTTG
>JALXFT010003790.1:0-80001 GCA_023376895.1 Aspiorhynchus laticeps
CGCGCTCACACACACAGGTGTACACTCAAGCATTCACATTGGTATAAAAACAGGTGCTCACAGACACACATTGTCTTGATCTACTGTTGCTTCAAAACTTATTTTGTAATATTAGTTATGTGTGCTGCTCAATAACATTTAACATTTAGAATTTATTGTGATTCATACAGATGTTGGTTGTTGCTGCAGTCTCTTTGATGTTGTGTCTTCGGTTGTTTTCTCTTTTTGTCAGCAGGTATCGAAGCAAATTGTCTTCTTTTTTTTTTTTTTTTTTTTTTTTTTTCTCCCTCTCTCTCTCTATCCCCCATTCTCCTTTTTTTTCTCTCTCTCTCTCTCCCCCTTCTCTGTTGACTTTCCCCACAACCTTTTTTTTTTTTTTTTTTTTTTTTTTTTTCTCCTTTCTTCTTTCTCTCTCTTGTTTTCTCTGTCCCCTGGTCTTGTCTGTCACAGTGTGGTTAAGTAAAAGGGTATATAAAATTAAATTAATTAATTAATATAAAAAATAAAAAAAAGATAAAAAAAAAATAAAAAAAATAAAAAATAAATAAATAAATAAATAAATATATTTAATTTAAAAAAAAAAAAGAAACAAGGCTGTGAATGATGATAGCATAGCCACGCATATGTACTGTCATGTGTTATCTGTGCTACTGACAGGCCAAAAAAAAAAAAAAAAAAAAAAAAAGAAATGAAAAGGTGTCCATTTATTAATTGTCAGATAAAATGCAGCACATTTCTTTGTAAAATTGAAATGTCAAACAACAAAACAAAATTTTAAAACAAACCCCAATTAATCAAATTAATTACACAAATTAAATAAATCTCATATAAACAAACTAAGGCTTTGTCTGTGCTCTTTTTCAATTTAAAATTAGAGGCAACCACTGTATTTTAAACACAACACAATCCAAACAAAGAGACTGCATACAGGTACATCTCATGTAATCATGTCATGTACACCCCATTGTTGTGGTTTCAAAGAACAAGATATACCCAGAATTTATACTGTATGGATGGTCATTTATTGAAACTCAAATGTAAATATTTTGAGATACTGATTTTTGACTTTCATTAGCTGTAAGCTCTAATCATCAAAATTAAAACAAAAAAACTTTTGAAGTGTTTTACTTTACATGTAATGAATCTAAAATATTTGAAAGTTTCAGTTTTTTAAATAAGTTACTAGAAAAAAATGAACTTTTTCACCATATTCTAATTTTCTGAAATGTACCTGTACATCCAGCATGAGCAGTTTTTCATCTAAATTGGATTGTATAATTTCGAAATTTGAAGCAAAAACAAAATGGTCTGACTTTAGTTTTGTGAATCTATTCTACATAAACCATCTGTACTAAACAAAACCGCACAGGCTGAATTAATACAGATTCACTCTCTGCCAGCGGGTGGCGCTTGAACATCAATTAAACATTGTTTCCTTGGTTTCCGCTGTAAACAAAGCAGCGCTGCGGTTATGAACACTGATATGCATTACACGGAGGCAAGATGAAAAGAAAATACCATCTAAACTTTTTTTAAGACAGCCGGTTTCCCTCAGAGATACATTCATATAAACTCCTATACCAAATGACTCGTTTTTTACGAGTCTCACGAGTCACGAGTCCAAGTCAAGTCTCGAGTCAGCTGTTCACGAATCCAAGTCAAGTCTCGAGTCTTTATTTATGTGACTTAAGTGCGACTCGAGTCCAAGTCTCTGACTCGAGTTTCCATCTCTGCTGGGTAGCATCCTTATCCTTTTTGAGAAGTGAAATAGATGCTTGCGAAAAAGTTGGAGGCAGGGAACCTGCTTGCAAAGATTCTTTAAATATTTCAAAAAGAATTGGTACAAGTTTCTTCTTAAATTTCTTATAAAAGTCAATCAGATAGCCATCAAGGCCAGGGGACTTACCCCTCTTCATTGCCATAATGGCCCTACTAATTTCTTCAATATCAAGGTCATGTTCTAAATCTTCCATCTTATCAGACTCTAAAGTAGGAATATCTAAATTATTTAAGAAATGTTCCATATCCATTGGATCTGAAGGGAATTCAGAAGTATATGATGAAGAGTAAAAAATGTTGAAAATATTATTATAAATATATATTACTAAATATTATTAATTTCTTTTGGGTTATTAACTAAAGTTTGATTAGAGTCCACGGAGAGGGAGGTGGTTTGATGAGCCGACTTGATTTGTCACCATATTCATAGTAGAGACCACGTGTCCTCATTATTAATTGTTCTGCATGAGTAGTGGATAAAAAAATGTAACTTTGGTTGCAAGTCAACTCTTTTTTTTACGTAAATCAGCTGTAGGCGATTCAGAATATTGTCTGTCCAGATCTAAAATGGATTGTGAGAGCGTTTGCAGTTTCTTCTTATGTTCTTTATTAACATAAGATGTATATGATATTATTTGACCCCTCAAGTAAGCCTTTAAAGTCTCCCAGAGTAATGAAATGTCCGTTTTATTTGACTCCAGAAAACTATCTATTATAATCTATATTGGTCGATACAAAGTTACAGAATTTATCATTAGATAACAATAATGGATTAAATGTCCAGAGTGGTCGTTCCCTGATATTCAAAAGGAAATGCAGGTCCAGCACCACAGGCGCATGGTCTGATACAACTATGGCTGAGTAGTCAACTTTCTTAACCATTGATATAAACCCTAGCCCCTTCTTCATCTTCATGTAGTCTACCTGTTCTGTATATTCAAATGCAAAAATGTAGGCATGTTGTTTGTAAATGGCTAATCGCTTTGTAAAAAAGAAAAAGTCCTCCCCGAACTTCCCACTGCCCTGTATCTCGCTCTCTCATTGGCTGTATTTGTTTGTTTGTTTTTCAGTCAGAACTCATTTCACACAGCAGGATTGTGAATCGCCGACAGCTTCAGATATTTAGCATGCCAAATATTTCACGGGCGTCGCTGACGCATCGCCGCTCCCCTCAGATCGTGTCTTTGATAATTCACACTGCGCGATTGTCACTCGCGTGAACGAGCACCAATTTGCCTCTGATTTCGGGCATTTGTCGGTGATTTATCAAAACCTGTCGGCGAGTGAAAAATCGAGCTAAAATCATGCAGTGTGAACTTGGCATAAAGGGAAAAAAAATCCATAGAAAATGAAAACGGTATACTGGTAATTCTCTGCCAGAACATCCATTCATTTTATGGATATTTCACTCCTAAAACACAACAAATTCTCATTGAAATGCCAAATTCAAAATATGGGTAAACACGTAAAAAAATTCCAATAAAAATAAATACATCTGGAAAATGCATATAAACAGTACTTGGGCCCTATTTTTTATACAAAATTCTCTACAGTTTACTGCAAGCAAAGGTATGACAGTACTGAACATTAAATTCGTTCAAAGGACACTTAACAAAATAAACTAGAAAAATCTGTGTTTATTTAATTCAGTTGATCACAATAATATCACATACTGAAAGAGAAACCACTACACAGGCAGACATCCACACATTGATAAATGCAAATATTATGACCAGAAGAAACATGTTTACAGCAACGTTATGGCATTTAAAAAAAAACATTGTATCACTCCATCTGTACCAAACGATGCAAGCACACAAATAATACAAAGTCACAACCTTTTGCTTTGGGGAATAATTATACAGTGTCTGACTTATAGAGAAGAATATTGTAGCTCAATCTGTACAATATCATGTCAACACACAATAATACAAAGTCAACCCCTTGTGAAAAAGAAGTGTGCTTAATTGCAGTAAATGTGTACTTTTTGTGTACTTCAATTATTAAAAGTATACTTTTTAAAAAGTGCACTTTCAGATAATATATTATAATTTAAATTAAAGGCCACTTAAGTGTACTTAAAGAGAGTACACTTTAATGACAATAGGTCTTAACATACTTAAGTGCACTTTTTAAAAAATGCACTTTATAATAATGTCTAATTAAATATTACTTAAACATACATTTTACATAATTATGATTTTGTGTTTTAAATAAGTACACTTATTTTGATATATTTATCAGTATACTAAAGCACATGTAAAATAATTGATTTTAATTTCAACTTAAGTGTGTTTTTCAAAATGACATTTGTTAATATATTTTAAATGTATTTAGTCTATAATATATACTATGTGCACTTATGCACTTGAAATGTATATTTCTTCTAAACTTAAATACACTTTCTTATACAGTATACTCAGGCCCGGATTGACACAGTGTAGTGCCCTAGGGTGACCACATTTGGTTTACACTGTGACCTGTCCCAATCGCAGTTCTTTATATGCGTGCATATATTTTATATTCTCTCTGTATACATTATCTTTAACTGTTAATTTTCTATGCATATGCATCTCTTCCAGCAAAATAATATATATATATATACAAAACATGAAAAATATTTTAAAGGTCTAGTCATTATCTTAATCACTTGGTGCCTCCCTATTGGCTGGTGCCCCTGGGTACTCGCCCAATTCCGTCTATGGATAATTCGGCCCTGTTGAAATTTTCATCACCAGCTCTTGCACTATGAACTCCATGAAGTTTAATTTTCAACATAATATTTGACAAACAGTGTCATTTATGAGAGTACTGTATTTGTATGTAATAGTACTGTACTTTACATCTGTGTACAGAATACTTTCATGATGTTTTCATGAATTATAATACTTATCATTATGTTGTTCTAAGTCACTTAAACACATTTAATTGCATTAATTGCAAGCAAAAGTTTAACAGATCTAAACAATTAATTTGCATTCAAATACATTTGATTTTAATTAGACTAGGCTACACTGCACTGTAAAAGATGACTGACTTTTAGTCAGGTGAATGAGACATGAATGAGTCTAACAATAGTCTTTGGTCTAACTACACAATGAATTAGGACAACTTGAACTTGAACAGAAATGAAAAGCCTGAATTAACATGTAACCACGCACAAAGTATCTCTTTTGTTTTATGCGCATGCGCCAAAAATAAGTTAAATAAATTGAAAAATGTTTCCGAGTCGGGACGCGTGAGGGAGCTTCGCTGATCGACGTGCCAGTGGAGGATCTCATTCTGATGAGTCATTTATTTTTTACTTTATTAGTGTTACTGTGACAAACTTGTACACATTCACTTGTTGAGCTTTTCCCAAACTATAATGCCAGACTAAAATATGTCGAGTGCAACATTTTGAAATATGATAGGTAAACATTCATTGCATCTAAATGTTGTAGGACTCTCATTTTAGCTCGCATTCTCCGGTGATTTATTAAAGGGCATTGGCTAAACATGATTTTTGCTTTTTTTTTTTTATACGGCATTTGTAACTTAAGTAACGTAATTTTATTGACGTGACATACTGATACAATTCCTCACTGCTAATCATGATGTTCATTCTGTTAAGTAGTATTCATTGACGGAATGTTCAGATGAGCCAAGACTATTCAAACTCCAACTGTCAAAATTCAAATCTAAACACACTGAAGCCCATTAGACTCAATCAGACTTCCCTTCTATGAACTATTTCTATCCAATTCAAACTCATTTAAGCTTCCACTCTATCTAATTCTATTTCTAATCTATCTAAATCATGCTAGCGACATGCTAATCATGCTAGAAACATGCTAGCGACATGCTAGTCACTTGCTAGTCTTGCTTGCAACATGCTAGTAGCATGCTAATCATGCTTTAAACATGCTAGCGACATGCTAATAACTGGCTAATCATGCTAACAACATGCTAATAACATGCTAATCATGATAGTGACATGCTAGTAACATACTAATCATGCTAGTAACATGCTAATCATGCTACAAACATGCTAGCGACATGCTAGTAACATGTTAATCATGCTAGCGAAATGCTAATCATGCTAGAAACATGCTAGCGACATGCTAGTCACTTGCGAGTCATGCTAGCAACATGCTAGTCCCTTGCTAATCATGCTAGCAACATGCTAGTCACGCTACCCTAGCAACCACATAGCAACACCTTAGTGACCAGCCCGGGTACCCTAGCAACTGCATATCAACACCCTAGCAACCGACCTGGGTACCTTAGCAACCACTTAGCAACACCCTAGCAACCACCCCGGGTACCCTAGCAACCGCATAGAAACATCCTAGCAACCACCTAGAATACCCTAGCAACCACTCTGAGGTCCGTAGCATCTATCTGTCTATCTATAATCTGACTCTATCTATCTATCTATAATCTGACTCTATCTATCTATCTATCTATAATCTGACTCTATCTATCTATCTATCTATAATCTGACTCTATCTATCTATCTATCTATAATCTGATCCTATCTATCTATCTATCTATAATCTGACTCTATCTATCTATCTATAATCTGACTCTATCTATCTATCTATATATCTATAATCTGACCCTATCTATCTATCTATAATCTGACTCTATCTATCAGATTATAGACCCTATCTATCTGACCCTATCTATCTATCTATAATCTGACTCTATCTATCTATCTATCTATAATCTGACTCTATCTATCTATCTATCTATCTATAATCTGACTCTATCTATCTATCTATAATCTGACTCTATCTATCTATAATCTGACTCTATCTATCTATCTATAATCTGACTCTATCTATCTATAATCTGACCCTATCTATCTATCTATCTATCTATCTATCTATCTATAATCTGACTCTATCTATCTATAATCTGACTCTATCTATCTATCTATCTATAATCTGACCCTATCTATCTATCTATAATCTGACTATCTATCTATAATCTGACTATCTATTTATCTATAATCTGACTCTATCTATCTATAATCTGACTATCTATCTATCTATAATCTGACCCTATCTATCTATCTATCTATCTATAATCTGACTCTATCTATCTATAATCTGACTATCTATCTATCTATCTATAATCTGACCCTATCTATCTATCTATCTATAATCTGACCCTATCTATCTATCTATCTATAATCTGACTCTATCTATTTATCTATAATCTGACTCTATCTATTTATCTATAATCTGACTCTATCTATCTATCTATCTATAATCTGACTCTATATCTATCTATAATATGACTCTATCTATCTATCTATCTATAATCTGACTCTATCTATCTATAATCTGACTCTATCTATCTATCTATCTATAATCTGACTCTATCTATCTATCTATCTATAATCTGACCCTATCTATCTATCTATAATCTGACTATCTATCTATAATCTGACTATCTATTTATCTATAATCTGACTCTATCTATCTATAATCTGACTCTATCTATCTATAATCTGACCCTATCTATCTATCTATCTATCTATAATCTGACTCTATCTATCTATCTATCTATAATCTGACTCTATCTATCTATAATCTGACCCTATCTATCTATCTATCTATCTATAATCTGACTCTATCTATCTATCTATAATCTGACTCTATATCTATCTATCTATAATATGACTATCTATCTATCTATCTATAATCTGACTCTATCTATCTATAATCTGACTATCTATCTATCTATAATCTGACCCTATCTATCTATCTATCTATCTATCTATAATCTGACCCTATCTATATATCTATCTATAATCTGACTCTATCTATCTATAATCTGACTCTATCTATCTATAATCTGACTCTATCTATCTATCTATCTATAATCTGACTATCTATCTATCTATCTATCTATCTATCTATAATCTGACTCTATATCTATCTATCTATAATATGACTATCTATCTATCTATAATCTGACTCTATCTATCTATAATCTGACTATCTATCTATCTATAATCTGACCCTATCTATCTATCTATCTATAATCTGACTCTATCTATTTATCTATAATCTGACTCTATCTATTTATCTATAATCTGACTCTATCTATCTATCTATAATCTGACTCTATCTATCTATAATCTGACTCTATATATCTATCTATAATCTGACTCTATCTATCTATAATCTGACTATCTATCTATCTATAATCTGACCCTATCTATCTATCTATCTATCTATAATCTGACTCTATCTATCTATAATCTGACTATCTATCTATCTATAATCTGACCCTATCTATCTATCTATCTATCTATCTATCTATAATCTGACCCTATCTATCTATCTATCTATAATCTGACTCTATCTATTTATCTATAATCTGACTCTTATCTATTTATCTATAATCTGACTCTATCTATCTATCTATCTATAATCTGACTCTATCTATCTATAATCTGACTATCTATCTATCTATAATCTGACCCTATCTATCTATCTATAATCTGACCCTATCTATCTATCTATCTATCTATAATCTGACTCTATCTATTTATCTATAATCTGACTCTATCTATTTATCTATAATCTGACTCTATCTATCTATCTATAATCTGACTCTATCTATCTATAATCTGACTCTATCTATCTATCTATCTATAATCTGACTATCTATCTATCTATAATCTGACTCTATCTATCTATCTATAATCTGACCCTATCTATCTATCTATCTATAATCTGACCCTATCTATCTATCTATCTATCTATAATCTGACTCTATCTATCTATCTATCTATAATCTGACTCTATATCTATCTATAATATGACTCTATCTATCTATCTATAATCTGACTCTATCTATCTATAATCTGACTATCTATCTATCTATCTATAATCTGACCCTATCTATCTATCTATAATCTGACTCTATCTATCTATAATCTGACTATCTATCTATCTATAATCTGACCCTATCTATCTATCTATCTATCTATCTATCTATCTATAATCTGACCCTATCTATCTATCTATCTATAATCTGACTCTATCTATTTATCTATAATCTGACTCTATCTATCTATCTATAATCTGACTCTATCTATCTATAATCTGACTCTATATATCTATCTATAATCTGACCCTATCTATCTATCTATAATCTGACTCTATCTATCTATAATCTGACTATCTATCTATCTATAATCTGACCCTATCTATCTATCTATCTATCTATCTATAATCTGACCCTATCTATCTATCTATCTATAATCTGACTCTATCTATCTATAATCTGACTCTATCTATTTATCTATAATCTGACTCTATCTATCTATCTATAATCTGACTCTATCTATCTATAATCTGACTCTATATATCTATCTATAATCTGACCCTATCTATCTATCTATAATCTGACCCTATCTATCTATCTATCTATCTATAATCTGACCCTATCTATCTATCTATCTATAATCTGACTCTATCTATTTATCTATAATCTGACTCTATCTATTTATCTATAATCTGACTCTATCTATCTATCTATCTATAATCTGACTCTATCTATCTATAATCTGACTCTATCTATCTATCTATAATCTGACTCTATCTATCTATAATCTGACTATCTATCTATCTATAATCTGACTCTATATCTATCTATCTATAATATGACTATCTATCTATCTATAATCTGACTCTATCTATCTATAATCTGACTATCTATCTATCTATAATCTGACCCTATCTATCTATCTATCTATAATCTGACTCTATCTATTTATCTATAATCTGACTCTATCTATTTATCTATAATCTGACTCTATCTATCTATCTATAATCTGACTCTATCTATCTATAATCTGACTCTATATATCTATCTATAATCTGACTCTATCTATCTATAATCTGACTATCTATCTATCTATAATCTGACCCTATCTATCTATCTATCTATCTATAATCTGACTCTATCTATCTATAATCTGACTATCTATCTATCTATAATCTGACCCTATCTATCTATCTATCTATCTATCTATCTATAATCTGACCCTATCTATCTATCTATCTATAATCTGACTCTATCTATTTATCTATAATCTGACTCTTATCTATTTATCTATAATCTGACTCTATCTATCTATCTATCTATAATCTGACTCTATCTATCTATAATCTGACTATCTATCTATCTATAATCTGACCCTATCTATCTATCTATAATCTGACCCTATCTATCTATCTATCTATCTATAATCTGACTCTATCTATTTATCTATAATCTGACTCTATCTATTTATCTATAATCTGACTCTATCTATCTATCTATAATCTGACTCTATCTATCTATAATCTGACTCTATCTATCTATCTATCTATAATCTGACTATCTATCTATCTATAATCTGACTCTATCTATCTATCTATAATCTGACCCTATCTATCTATCTATCTATAATCTGACCCTATCTATCTATCTATCTATCTATAATCTGACTCTATCTATCTATCTATCTATAATCTGACTCTATATCTATCTATAATATGACTCTATCTATCTATCTATAATCTGACTCTATCTATCTATAATCTGACTATCTATCTATCTATCTATAATCTGACCCTATCTATCTATCTATAATCTGACTCTATCTATCTATAATCTGACTATCTATCTATCTATAATCTGACCCTATCTATCTATCTATCTATCTATCTATCTATCTATAATCTGACCCTATCTATCTATCTATCTATAATCTGACTCTATCTATTTATCTATAATCTGACTCTATCTATCTATCTATAATCTGACTCTATCTATCTATAATCTGACTCTATATATCTATCTATAATCTGACCCTATCTATCTATCTATAATCTGACTCTATCTATCTATAATCTGACTATCTATCTATCTATAATCTGACCCTATCTATCTATCTATCTATCTATCTATAATCTGACCCTATCTATCTATCTATCTATAATCTGACTCTATCTATTTATCTATAATCTGACTCTATCTATTTATCTATAATCTGACTCTATCTATCTATCTATAATCTGACTCTATCTATCTATAATCTGACTCTATATATCTATCTATAATCTGACCCTATCTATCTATCTATAATCTGACCCTATCTATCTATCTATCTATCTATAATCTGACCCTATCTATCTATCTATCTATAATCTGACTCTATCTATTTATCTATAATCTGACTCTATCTATTTATCTATAATCTGACTCTATCTATCTATCTATCTATAATCTGACTCTATCTATCTATAATCTGACTCTATCTATCTATCTATAATCTGACTCTATCTATCTATAATCTGACTATCTATCTATCTATAATCTGACTCTATCTATCTATCTATCTATAATCTGACCCTATCTATCTATCTATCTATCTATAATCTGACTCTATCTATCTATCTATAATCTGACCCTATCTATCTATCTATCTATAATCTGACTCTATCTATTTATCTATAATCTGACTCTATCTATCTATCTATCTATAATCTGACTCTATCTATCTATAATCTGACTCTATCTATCTATCTATAATCTGACTCTATCTATCTATAATCTGACTATCTATCTATCTATAATCTGACTCTATCTATCTATCTATCTATAATCTGACCCTATCTATCTATCTATCTATCTATAATCTGACTCTATCTATCTATCTATAATCTGACTCTATATCTATCTATCTATAATATGACTATCTATCTATCTATAATCTGACCCTATCTATCTATAATCTGACTCTATCTATCTATCTATAATCTGACTCTATATCTATCTATAATATGACTCTATCTATCTATCTATAATCTGACTCTATCTATCTATAATCTGACTCTATCTATCTATCTATAATCTGACTATCTATCTATCTATAATCTGACCCTATCTATCTATCTATAATCTGACTCTATCTATCTATAATCTGACTATCTATCTATCTATAATCTGACCCTATCTATCTATCTATCTATCTATCTATCTATCTATCTATCTATAATCTGACCCTATCTATCTATCTATAATCTGACTCTATCTATTTATCTATAATCTGACTCTTATCTATTTATCTATAATCTGACTCTATCTATCTATAATCTGACTCTATCTATCTATAATCTGACTATCTATCTATCTATAATCTGACCCTATCTATCTATCTATAATCTGACTCTATCTATCTATAATCTGACTATCTATCTATCTATAATCTGACCCTATCTATCTATCTATCTATAATCTGACCCTATCTATCTATCTATAATCTGACCCTATCTATTTATCTATAATCTGACTCTATCTATTTATCTATAATCTGACTCTATCTATTTATCTATAATCTGACTCTATCTATCTATCTATCTATAATCTGACTCTATATCTATCTATAATATGACTCTATCTATCTATCTATGTATCTATCTATAATCTGACTCTATCTATCTATAATCTGACTCTATCTATCTATCTATCTATAATCTGACTCTATCTATCTATCTATAATCTGACCCTATCTATCTATCTATAATCTGACTATCTATCTATAATCTGACTATCTATTTATCTATAATCTGACTCTATCTATCTATCTATAATCTGACTCTATCTATCTATAATCTGACCCTATCTATCTATCTATCTATCTATCTATCTATCTATCTATAATCTGACTCTATCTATCTATCTATCTATCTATAATCTGACTCTATATCTATCTATCTATAATATGACTATCTATCTATCTATCTATAATCTGACTCTATCTATCTATAATCTGACTATCTATCTATCTATAATCTGACCCTATCTATCTATCTATCTATCTATCTATCTATCTATCTATAATCTGACCCTATCTATATATCTATCTATAATCTGACTCTATCTATCTATAATCTGACTCTATCTATCTATCTATCTATCTATAATCTGACTCTATCTATCTATAATCTGACTCTATCTATCTATCTATCTATAATCTGACCCTATCTATCTATCTATCTATCTATAATCTGACTATCTATCTATCTATCTATCTATAATCTGACTCTATATCTATCTATCTATAATATGACTATCTATCTATCTATAATCTGACTCTATCTATCTATAATCTGACTATCTATCTATCTATAATCTGACCCTATCTATCTATCTATAATCTGACTCTATCTATCTATAATCTGACTCTATCTATCTATCTATAATCTGACTCTATCTATCTATAATCTGACCCTATCTATCTATAATCTGACTCTATCTATCTATCTATCTATAATCTGACTCTATCTATCTATAATCTGACTCTATCTATCTATCTATCTATAATCTGACTCTATCTATCTATAATCTGACTATCTATCTATCTATAATCTGACTCTATCTATCTATCTATCTATAATCTGACCCTATCTATCTATCTATCTATAATCTGACTCTATCTATCTATCTATAATCTGACTCTATATCTATCTATCTATAATATGACTATCTATCTATCTATCTATCTATCTATAATCTGACCCTATCTATCTATCTATCTATAATCTGACTCTATCTATCTATAATCTGACTCTATATCTATCTATAATATGACTCTATCTATCTATCTATAATCTGACTCTATCTATCTATAATCTGACTCTATCTATCTATCTATCTATAATCTGACTCTATCTATTTATCTATAATCTGACTCTATCTATTTATCTATAATCTGACTCTATCTATCTATCTATAATCTGACTCTATCTATCTATAATCTGACTCTATATATCTATCTATCTATCTATCTATCTATCTATCTATAATCTGACCCTATCTATCTATCTATCTATAATCTGACTCTATCTATCTATAATCTGACCCTATCTATCTATCTATCTATAATCTGACCCTATCTATCTATCTATCTATCTATAATCTGACCCTATAATCTGACTATCTATCTATCTATCTATCTATCTATCTATAATCTGACTCTATCTATTTATCTATAATCTGACTCTATCTATTTATCTATAATCTGACTCTAACTATCTATCTATAATCTGACTCTATCTATCTATAATCTGACTCTATCTATCTATCTATCTATAATCTGACTATCTATCTATCTATAATCTGACTCTATCTATCTATCTATAATCTGACCCTATCTATCTATCTATAATCTGACTCTATCTGTCTATCTATAATCTGACTCTATATCTATCTATCTATAATATGACTATCTATCTATCTATCTATCTATAATCTGACCCTATCTATCTATCTATCTATAATCTGACTCTATCTATCTATCTATCTATAATCTGACTCTATATCTATCTATAATATGACTCTATCTATCTATCTATAATCTGACTCTATCTATCTATAATCTGACTATCTATCTATCTATCTATAATCTGACCCTATCTATCTATCTATAATCTGACTCTATCTATCTATAATCTGACTCTATATATCTATCTATAATCTGACCCTATCTATCTATCTATCTATCTATAATCTGACCCTATCTATCTATCTATCTATCTATAATCTGACCCTATCTATCTATCTATCTATAATCTGACTCTATATCTATCTATAATATGACTCTATCTATCTATCTATAATCTGACTCTATCTATCTATAATCTGACTATCTATCTATCTATCTATAATCTGACCCTATCTATCTATCTATAATCTGACTCTATCTATCTATAATCTGACTCTATCTATTTATCTATAATCTGACTCTATCTATCTATCTATCTATAATCTGACTCTATCTATCTATAATCTGACTCTATCTATCTATCTATCTATCTATAATCTGACTCTATCTATCTATAATCTGACTATCTATCTATCTATAATCTGACTCTATCTATCTATCTATCTATCTATAATCTGACCCTATCTATCTATCTATCTATCTATAATCTGACTCTATCTATCTATCTATAATCTGACTCTATATCTATCTATCTATAATATGACTATCTATCTATCTATAATCTGACCCTATCTATCTATCTATCTATAATCTGACTCTATCTATCTATCTATAATCTGACTCTATATCTATCTATAATATGACTCTATCTATCTATCTATAATCTGACTCTATCTATCTATAATCTGACTCTATCTATCTATCTATCTATAATCTGACTCTATCTATTTATCTATAATCTGACTCTATCTATTTATCTATAATCTGACTCTATCTATCTATAATCTGACTCTATCTATCTATAATCTGACTCTATCTATCTATCTATCTATAATCTGACTCTATCTATTTATCTATAATCTGACTCTATCTATTTATCTATAATCTGACTCTATCTATCTATCTATAATCTGACTCTATCTATCTATAATCTGACTCTATATATCTATCTATCTATCTATAATCTGACCCTATCTATCTATCTATCTATCTATAATCTGACTCTATCTATCTATAATCTGACTATCTATCTATCTATAATCTGACCCTATCTATCTATCTATCTATCTATCTATCTATCTATCTATCTATCTATCTATCTATAATCTGACCCTATCTATCTATCTATCTATAATCTGACTCTATCTATCTATAATCTGACCCTATCTATCTATCTATCTATAATCTGACCCTATCTATCTATCTATCTATCTATCTATCTATAATCTGACCCTATCTATATATCTATCTATCTATCTATCTATAATCTGACTCTATCTATTTATCTATAATCTGACTCTATCTATTTATCTATAATCTGACTCTATCTATCTATCTATAATCTGACTCTATCTATCTATAATCTGACTCTATCTATCTATCTATAATCTGACTATCTATCTATCTATAATCTGACTCTATCTATCTATCTATAATCTGACCCTATCTATCTATCTATCTATCTATAATCTGACTCTATCTGTCTATCTATAATCTGACTCTATATCTATCTATCTATAATATGACTATCTATCTATCTATCTATCTATCTATAATCTGACCCTATCTATCTATCTATCTATAATCTGACTCTATCTATCTATCTATCTATAATCTGACTCTATATCTATCTATAATATGACTCTATCTATCTATCTATAATCTGACTCTATCTATAATCTGACTATCTAACTATCTATCTATAATCTGACCCTATCTATCTATCTATAATCTGACTCTATCTATCTATAATCTGACTATCTATCTATCTATAATCTGACCCTATCTATCTATCTATCTATAATCTGACCCTATCTATCTATCTATCTATAATCTGACCCTATCTATCTATCTATCTATAATCTGACTCTATCTATTTATCTATAATCTGACTCTATCTATTTATCTATAATCTGACTCTATCTATCTATCTATAATCTGACTCTATCTATCTATAATCTGACTCTATATATCTATCTATAATCTGACCCTATCTATCTATCTATCTATCTATAATCTGACCCTATCTATCTATCTATCTATCTATAATCTGACCCTATCTATCTATCTATCTATAATCTGACTCTATCTATTTATCTATAATCTGACTCTATCTATTTATCTATAATCTGACTCTATCTATCTATCTATCTATAATCTGACTATCTATCTATAATCTGACTCTATCTATCTATCTATAATCTGACTCTATCTATCTATAATCTGACTATCTATCTATCTATAATCTGACTATATCTATCTATCTATCTATAATCTGACCCTATCTATCTATCTATCTATCTATAATCTGACTCTATCTATCTATCTATAATCTGACTCTATATCTATCTATCTATAATATGACTATCTATCTATCTATCTATAATCTGACCCTATCTATCTATCTATCTATCTATAATCTGACTCTATCTATCTATCTATAATCTGACTCTATATCTATCTATAATATGACTCTATCTATCTATCTATCTATAATCTGACTCTATCTATCTATAATCTGACTCTATCTATCTATAATCTGACTATCTATCTATCTATCTATAATCTGACCCTATCTATCTATCTATCTATAATCTGACCCTATCTATCTATCTATAATCTGACTCTATCTATCTATAATCTGACTCTATCTATCTATAATCTGACTCTATCTATCTATCTATCTATAATCTGACCCTATCTATCTATCTATCTATCTATCTATAATCTGACTCTATCTATCTATCTATAATCTGACTCTATATCTATCTATCTATAATATGACTATCTATCTATCTATCTATCTATAATCTGACCCTATCTATCTATAATCTGACTCTATCTATCTATCTATAATCTGACTCTATATCTATCTATAATATGACTCTATCTATCTATCTATAATCTGACTCTATCTATCTATAATCTGACTATCTATCTATCTATCTATAATCTGACCCTATCTATCTATCTATCTATCTATCTATAATCTGACCCTATCTATCTATCTATAATCTGACTCTATCTATCTATAATCTGACTCTATCTATCTATAATCTGACTCTATCTATCTATCTATCTATAATCTGACTCTATCTATCTATAATCTGACTCTATCTATCTATAATCTGACTCTATCTATCTATCTATCTATCTATCTATAATCTGACCCTATCTATCTATCTATCTATCTATAATCTGACTCTATCTATCTATCTATAATCTGACTCTATATCTATCTATCTATAATATGACTATCTATCTATCTATCTATCTATCTATAATCTGACCCTATCTATCTATCTATCTATCTATAATCTGACTCTATCTATCTATCTATAATCTGACTCTATATCTATCTATAATATGACTCTATCTATCTATCTATAATCTGACTCTATCTATCTATAATCTGACCCTATCTATCTATCTATCTATCTATAATCTGACTCTATCTGTCTATCTATAATCTGACTCTATATCTATCTATAATATGACTATCTATCTATAATCTGACCCTATCTATCTATCTATCTATAATCTGACTCTATCTATCTATCTATCTATAATCTGACTCTATATCTATCTATAATATGACTCTATCTATCTATCTATAATCTGACTCTATCTATCTATAATCTGACTCTATATATCTATCTATAATCTGACCCTATCTATCTATCTATCTATCTATAATCTGACCCTATCTATCTATCTATCTATAATCTGACTCTATCTATTTATCTATAATCTGACTCTATCTATTTATCTATAATCTGACTCTATCTATCTATCTATAATCTGACTCTATCTATCTATAATCTGACTCTATATATCTATCTATAATCTGACCCTATCTATCTATCTATAATCTGACCCTATCTATCTATCTATCTATCTATAATCTGACCCTATATATCTATCTATCTATAATCTGACTCTATCTATTTATCTATAATCTGACTCTATCTATTTATCTATAATCTGACTCTATCTATCTATCTATAATATGACTATCTATCTATCTATAATCTGACCCTATCTATCTATAATCTGACTCTATCTATCTATCTATAATCTGACTCTATATCTATCTATAATATGACTCTATCTATCTATCTATAATCTGACTCTATCTATCTATAATCTGACTCTATCTATCTATCTATAATCTGACTATCTATCTATCTATAATCTGACCCTATCTATCTATCTATAATCTGACTCTATCTATCTATAATCTGACTATCTATCTATCTATAATCTGACCCTATCTATCTATCTATCTATCTATCTATCTATCTATCTATCTATAATCTGACCCTATCTATCTATCTATAATCTGACTCTATCTATTTATCTATAATCTGACTCTTATCTATTTATCTATAATCTGACTCTATCTATCTATAATCTGACTCTATCTATCTATAATCTGACTATCTATCTATCTATAATCTGACCCTATCTATCTATCTATAATCTGACTCTATCTATCTATAATCTGACTATCTATCTATCTATAATCTGACCCTATCTATCTATCTATCTATAATCTGACCCTATCTATCTATCTATAATCTGACCCTATCTATTTATCTATAATCTGACTCTATCTATTTATCTATAATCTGACTCTATCTATTTATCTATAATCTGACTCTATCTATCTATCTATCTATAATCTGACTCTATATCTATCTATAATATGACTCTATCTATCTATCTATGTATCTATCTATAATCTGACTCTATCTATCTATAATCTGACTCTATCTATCTATCTATCTATAATCTGACTCTATCTATCTATCTATAATCTGACCCTATCTATCTATCTATAATCTGACTATCTATCTATAATCTGACTATCTATTTATCTATAATCTGACTCTATCTATCTATCTATAATCTGACTCTATCTATCTATAATCTGACCTATCTATCTATCTATCTATCTATCTATCTATCTATCTATAATCTGACTCTATCTATCTATCTATCTATCTATAATCTGACTCTATATCTATCTATCTATAATATGACTATCTATCTATCTATCTATAATCTGACTCTATCTATCTATAATCTGACTATCTATCTATCTATAATCTGACCCTATCTATCTATCTATCTATCTATCTATCTATCTATAATCTGACCCTATCTATATATCTATCTATAATCTGACTCTATCTATCTATAATCTGACTCTATCTATCTATCTATCTATCTATAATCTGACTCTATCTATCTATAATCTGACTCTATCTATCTATCTATCTATAATCTGACCCTATCTATCTATCTATCTATCTATAATCTGACTATCTATCTATCTATCTATCTATAATCTGACTCTATATCTATCTATCTATAATATGACTATCTATCTATCTATAATCTGACTCTATCTATCTATAATCTGACTATCTATCTATCTATAATCTGACCCTATCTATCTATCTATAATCTGACTCTATCTATCTATAATCTGACTCTATCTATCTATCTATAATCTGACTCTATCTATCTATAATCTGACCCTATCTATCTATAATCTGACTCTATCTATCTATCTATCTATAATCTGACTCTATCTATCTATAATCTGACTCTATCTATCTATCTATCTATAATCTGACTCTATCTATCTATAATCTGACTATCTATCTATCTATAATCTGACTCTATCTATCTATCTATCTATAATCTGACCCTATCTATCTATCTATCTATAATCTGACTCTATCTATCTATCTATAATCTGACTCTATATCTATCTATCTATAATATGACTATCTATCTATCTATCTATCTATCTATAATCTGACCCTATCTATCTATCTATCTATAATCTGACTCTATCTATCTATAATCTGACTCTATATCTATCTATAATATGACTCTATCTATCTATCTATAATCTGACTCTATCTATCTATAATCTGACTCTATCTATCTATCTATCTATAATCTGACTCTATCTATTTATCTATAATCTGACTCTATCTATTTATCTATAATCTGACTCTATCTATCTATCTATAATCTGACTCTATCTATCTATAATCTGACTCTATATATCTATCTATCTATCTATCTATCTATCTATCTATAATCTGACCCTATCTATCTATCTATCTATAATCTGACTCTATCTATCTATAATCTGACCCTATCTATCTATCTATCTATAATCTGACCCTATCTATCTATCTATCTATCTATAATCTGACCCTATAATCTGACTATCTATCTATCTATCTATCTATCTATCTATAATCTGACTCTATCTATTTATCTATAATCTGACTCTATCTATTTATCTATAATCTGACTCTAACTATCTATCTATAATCTGACTCTATCTATCTATAATCTGACTCTATCTATCTATCTATCTATAATCTGACTATCTATCTATCTATAATCTGACTCTATCTATCTATCTATAATCTGACCCTATCTATCTATCTATAATCTGACTCTATCTGTCTATCTATAATCTGACTCTATATCTATCTATCTATAATATGACTATCTATCTATCTATCTATCTATAATCTGACCCTATCTATCTATCTATCTATAATCTGACTCTATCTATCTATCTATCTATAATCTGACTCTATATCTATCTATAATATGACTCTATCTATCTATCTATAATCTGACTCTATCTATCTATAATCTGACTATCTATCTATCTATCTATAATCTGACCCTATCTATCTATCTATAATCTGACTCTATCTATCTATAATCTGACTCTATATATCTATCTATAATCTGACCCTATCTATCTATCTATCTATCTATAATCTGACCCTATCTATCTATCTATCTATCTATAATCTGACCCTATCTATCTATCTATCTATAATCTGACTCTATATCTATCTATAATATGACTCTATCTATCTATCTATAATCTGACTCTATCTATCTATAATCTGACTATCTATCTATCTATCTATAATCTGACCCTATCTATCTATCTATAATCTGACTCTATCTATCTATAATCTGACTCTATCTATTTATCTATAATCTGACTCTATCTATCTATCTATCTATAATCTGACTCTATCTATCTATAATCTGACTCTATCTATCTATCTATCTATCTATAATCTGACTCTATCTATCTATAATCTGACTATCTATCTATCTATAATCTGACTCTATCTATCTATCTATCTATCTATAATCTGACCCTATCTATCTATCTATCTATCTATAATCTGACTCTATCTATCTATCTATAATCTGACTCTATATCTATCTATCTATAATATGACTATCTATCTATCTATAATCTGACCCTATCTATCTATCTATCTATAATCTGACTCTATCTATCTATCTATAATCTGACTCTATATCTATCTATAATATGACTCTATCTATCTATCTATAATCTGACTCTATCTATCTATAATCTGACTCTATCTATCTATCTATCTATAATCTGACTCTATCTATTTATCTATAATCTGACTCTATCTATTTATCTATAATCTGACTCTATCTATCTATAATCTGACTCTATCTATCTATAATCTGACTCTATCTATCTATCTATCTATAATCTGACTCTATCTATTTATCTATAATCTGACTCTATCTATTTATCTATAATCTGACTCTATCTATCTATCTATAATCTGACTCTATCTATCTATAATCTGACTCTATATATCTATCTATCTATCTATAATCTGACCCTATCTATCTATCTATCTATCTATAATCTGACTCTATCTATCTATAATCTGACTATCTATCTATCTATAATCTGACCCTATCTATCTATCTATCTATCTATCTATCTATCTATCTATCTATCTATCTATCTATAATCTGACCCTATCTATCTATCTATCTATAATCTGACTCTATCTATCTATAATCTGACCCTATCTATCTATCTATCTATAATCTGACCCTATCTATCTATCTATCTATCTATCTATCTATAATCTGACCCTATCTATATATCTATCTATCTATCTATCTATAATCTGACTCTATCTATTTATCTATAATCTGACTCTATCTATTTATCTATAATCTGACTCTATCTATCTATCTATAATCTGACTCTATCTATCTATAATCTGACTCTATCTATCTATCTATAATCTGACTATCTATCTATCTATAATCTGACTCTATCTATCTATCTATAATCTGACCCTATCTATCTATCTATCTATCTATAATCTGACTCTATCTGTCTATCTATAATCTGACTCTATATCTATCTATCTATAATATGACTATCTATCTATCTATCTATCTATCTATAATCTGACCCTATCTATCTATCTATCTATAATCTGACTCTATCTATCTATCTATCTATAATCTGACTCTATATCTATCTATAATATGACTCTATCTATCTATCTATAATCTGACTCTATCTATAATCTGACTATCTAACTATCTATCTATAATCTGACCCTATCTATCTATCTATAATCTGACTCTATCTATCTATAATCTGACTATCTATCTATCTATAATCTGACCCTATCTATCTATCTATCTATAATCTGACCCTATCTATCTATCTATCTATAATCTGACCCTATCTATCTATCTATCTATAATCTGACTCTATCTATTTATCTATAATCTGACTCTATCTATTTATCTATAATCTGACTCTATCTATCTATCTATAATCTGACTCTATCTATCTATAATCTGACTCTATATATCTATCTATAATCTGACCCTATCTATCTATCTATCTATCTATAATCTGACCCTATCTATCTATCTATCTATCTATAATCTGACCCTATCTATCTATCTATCTATAATCTGACTCTATCTATTTATCTATAATCTGACTCTATCTATTTATCTATAATCTGACTCTATCTATCTATCTATCTATAATCTGACTATCTATCTATAATCTGACTCTATCTATCTATCTATAATCTGACTCTATCTATCTATAATCTGACTATCTATCTATCTATAATCTGACTATATCTATCTATCTATCTATAATCTGACCCTATCTATCTATCTATCTATCTATAATCTGACTCTATCTATCTATCTATAATCTGACTCTATATCTATCTATCTATAATATGACTATCTATCTATCTATCTATAATCTGACCCTATCTATCTATCTATCTATCTATAATCTGACTCTATCTATCTATCTATAATCTGACTCTATATCTATCTATAATATGACTCTATCTATCTATCTATCTATAATCTGACTCTATCTATCTATAATCTGACTCTATCTATCTATAATCTGACTATCTATCTATCTATCTATAATCTGACCCTATCTATCTATCTATCTATAATCTGACCCTATCTATCTATCTATAATCTGACTCTATCTATCTATAATCTGACTCTATCTATCTATAATCTGACTCTATCTATCTATCTATCTATAATCTGACCCTATCTATCTATCTATCTATCTATCTATAATCTGACTCTATCTATCTATCTATAATCTGACTCTATATCTATCTATCTATAATATGACTATCTATCTATCTATCTATCTATAATCTGACCCTATCTATCTATAATCTGACTCTATCTATCTATCTATAATCTGACTCTATATCTATCTATAATATGACTCTATCTATCTATCTATAATCTGACTCTATCTATCTATAATCTGACTATCTATCTATCTATCTATAATCTGACCCTATCTATCTATCTATCTATCTATCTATAATCTGACCCTATCTATCTATCTATAATCTGACTCTATCTATCTATAATCTGACTCTATCTATCTATAATCTGACTCTATCTATCTATCTATCTATAATCTGACTCTATCTATCTATAATCTGACTCTATCTATCTATAATCTGACTCTATCTATCTATCTATCTATCTATCTATAATCTGACCCTATCTATCTATCTATCTATCTATAATCTGACTCTATCTATCTATCTATAATCTGACTCTATATCTATCTATCTATAATATGACTATCTATCTATCTATCTATCTATCTATAATCTGACCCTATCTATCTATCTATCTATCTATAATCTGACTCTATCTATCTATCTATAATCTGACTCTATATCTATCTATAATATGACTCTATCTATCTATCTATAATCTGACTCTATCTATCTATAATCTGACCCTATCTATCTATCTATCTATCTATAATCTGACTCTATCTGTCTATCTATAATCTGACTCTATATCTATCTATAATATGACTATCTATCTATAATCTGACCCTATCTATCTATCTATCTATAATCTGACTCTATCTATCTATCTATCTATAATCTGACTCTATATCTATCTATAATATGACTCTATCTATCTATCTATAATCTGACTCTATCTATCTATAATCTGACTCTATATATCTATCTATAATCTGACCCTATCTATCTATCTATCTATCTATAATCTGACCCTATCTATCTATCTATCTATAATCTGACTCTATCTATTTATCTATAATCTGACTCTATCTATTTATCTATAATCTGACTCTATCTATCTATCTATAATCTGACTCTATCTATCTATAATCTGACTCTATATATCTATCTATAATCTGACCCTATCTATCTATCTATAATCTGACCCTATCTATCTATCTATCTATCTATAATCTGACCCTATATATCTATCTATCTATAATCTGACTCTATCTATTTATCTATAATCTGACTCTATCTATTTATCTATAATCTGACTCTATCTATCTATCTATAATCTGACTCTATCTATCTATAATCTGACTCTATCTATCTATCTATAATCTGACTCTATCTATCTATAATCTGACTATCTATCTATCTATAATCTGACTCTATCTATCTATCTATCTATAATCTGACCCTATCTATCTATCTATCTATCTATAATATGACTATCTATCTATCTATAATCTGACCCTATCTATCTATAATCTGACTCTATCTATCTATCTATAATCTGACTCTATATCTATCTATAATATGACTCTATCTATCTATCTATAATCTGACTCTATCTATCTATAATCTGACTCTATCTATCTATCTATAATCTGACTATCTATCTATCTATCTATAATCTGACCCTATCTATCTATCTATCTATCTATAATCTGACTCTATCTATCTATAATCTGACTATCTATCTATCTATAATCTGACCTATCTATCTATCTATCTATCTATCTATCTATCTATCTATCTATCTATAATCTGACCCTATCTATCTATCTATCTATAATCTGACTCTATCTATTTATCTATAATCTGACTCTTATCTATTTATCTATAATCTGACTCTATCTATCTATAATCTGACTCTATCTATCTATAATCTGACTATCTATCTATCTATAATCTGACCCTATCTATCTATCTATAATCTGACTCTATCTATCTATAATCTGACTATCTATCTATCTATAATCTGACCCTATCTATCTATCTATCTATAATCTGACCCTATCTATTTATCTATAATCTGACTCTATCTATTTATCTATAATCTGACTCTATCTATTTATCTATAATCTGACTCTATCTATCTATCTATCTATAATCTGACTCTATATCTATCTATAATATGACTCTATCTATCTATCTATGTATCTATCTATAATCTGACTCTATCTATCTATAATCTGACTCTATCTATCTATCTATCTATAATCTGACTCTATCTATCTATCTATAATCTGACCCTATCTATCTATCTATAATCTGACTATCTATCTATAATCTGACTATCTATTATCTATAATCTGACTCTATCTATCTATCTATAATCTGACTCTATCTATCTATAATCTGACCCTATCTATCTATCTATCTATCTATCTATCTATCTATAATCTGACTCTATCTATCTATCTATCTATCTATAATCTGACTCTATATCTATCTATCTATAATATGACTATCTATCTATCTATCTATAATCTGACTCTATCTATCTATAATCTGACTATCTATCTATCTATAATCTGACTCTATCTATCTATCTATCTATAATCTGACCCTATCTATCTATCTATCTATCTATAATATGACTATCTATCTATCTATAATCTGACCCTATCTATCTATAATCTGACTCTATCTATCTATCTATAATCTGACTCTATATCTATCTATAATATGACTCTATCTATCTATCTATAATCTGACTCTATCTATCTATAATCTGACTCTATCTATCTATCTATAATCTGACTATCTATCTATCTATCTATAATCTGACCCTATCTATCTATCTATCTATCTATCTATAATCTGACTCTATCTATCTATAATCTGACTATCTATCTATCTATAATCTGACCCTATCTATCTATCTATCTATCTATCTATCTATCTATCTATAATCTGACCCTATCTATCTATCTATCTATAATCTGACTCTATCTATTTATCTATAATCTGACTCTTATCTATTTATCTATAATCTGACTCTATCTATCTATAATCTGACTCTATCTATCTATAATCTGACTATCTATCTATCTATAATCTGACCTATCTATCTATCTATAATCTGACTCTATCTATCTATAATCTGACTATCTATCTATCTATAATCTGACCCTATCTATCTATCTATCTATAATCTGACTATCTATTATCTATAATCTGACTCTATCTATTTATCTATAATCTGACTCTATCTATTTATCTATAATCTGACTCTATCTATCTATCTATCTATAATCTGACTCTATATCTATCTATAATATGACTCTATCTATCTATCTATGTATCTATCTATAATCTGACTCTATCTATCTATAATCTGACTCTATCTATCTATCTATCTATAATCTGACTCTATCTATCTATCTATAATCTGACCCTATCTATCTATCTATAATCTGACTATCTATCTATAATCTGACTATCTATTTATCTATAATCTGACTCTATCTATCTATCTATAATCTGACTCTATCTATCTATAATCTGACCCTATCTATCTATCTATCTATCTATCTATCTATCTATCTATCTATCTATAATCTGACTCTATCTATCTATCTATCTATCTATAATCTGACTCTATCTATCTATCTATAATATGACTATCTATCTATCTATCTATAATCTGACTCTATCTATCTATAATCTGACTATCTATCTATCTATAATCTGACCTATCTATCTATCTATCTATCTATCTATCTATCTATAATCTGACCCTATCTATATATCTATCTATAATCTGACTCTATCTATCTATAATCTGACTCTATCTATCTATCTATCTATCTATAATCTGACTCTATCTATCTATAATCTGACTCTATCTATCTATCTATCTATAATCTGACCCTATCTATCTATCTATCTATCTATAATCTGACTATCTATCTATCTATCTATCTATAATCTGACTCTATATCTATCTATCTATAATATGACTATCTATCTATCTATAATCTGACTCTATCTATCTATAATCTGACTATCTATCTATCTATAATCTGACCTATCTATCTATCTATAATCTGACTCTATCTATTTATCTATAATCTGACTCTATCTATTTATCTATAATCTGACTCTATCTATCTATCTATAATCTGACTCTATCTATCTATAATCTGACTCTATCTATCTATCTATAATCTGACTCTATCTATCTATAATCTGACCTATCTATCTATAATCTGACTCTATCTATCTATCTATCTATAATCTGACTCTATCTATCTATAATCTGACTCTATCTATCTATCTATCTATAATCTGACTCTATCTATCTATAATCTGACTATCTATCTATCTATAATCTGACTCTATCTATCTATCTATCTATAATCTGACCCTATCTATCTATCTATCTATCTATCTATAATCTGACTCTATCTATCTATCTATAATCTGACTCTATATCTATCTATCTATAATATGACTATCTATCTATCTATCTATCTATCTATAATCTGACCCTATCTATCTATCTATCTATAATCTGACTCTATCTATCTATAATCTGACTCTATATCTATCTATAATATGACTCTATCTATCTATCTATAATCTGACTCTATCTATCTATAATCTGACTCTATCTATCTATCTATCTATAATCTGACTCTATCTATTTATCTATAATCTGACTCTATCTATTTATCTATAATCTGACTCTATCTATCTATCTATAATCTGACTCTATCTATCTATAATCTGACTCTATATATCTATCTATCTATCTATCTATCTATCTATCTATCTATAATCTGACCCTATCTATCTATCTATCTATAATCTGACTCTATCTATCTATAATCTGACCCTATCTATCTATCTATCTATAATCTGACCTATCTATCTATCTATCTATCTATAATCTGACCCTATAATCTGACTATCTATCTATCTATCTATCTATCTATCTATCTATCTATAATCTGACTCTATCTATTTATCTATAATCTGACTCTATCTATTTATCTATAATCTGACTCTATCTATCTATCTATAATCTGACTCTATCTATCTATAATCTGACTCTATCTATCTATCTATCTATAATCTGACTATCTATCTATCTATAATCTGACTCTATCTATCTATCTATAATCTGACCCTATCTATCTATCTATAATCTGACTCTATCTATCTATCTATAATCTGACTCTATATCTATCTATCTATAATATGACTATCTATCTATCTATCTATCTATCTATAATCTGACCCTATCTATCTATCTATCTATAATCTGACTATCTATCTATAATCTGACTCTATCTATCTATCTATAATCTGACTCTATCTATCTATAATCTGACTATCTATCTATCTATAATCTGACTATATCTATCTATCTATCTATAATCTGACCCTATCTATCTATCTATCTATCTATAATCTGACTCTATCTATCTATCTATAATCTGACTCTATATCTATCTATCTATAATATGACTATCTATCTATCTATCTATAATCTGACCCTATCTATCTATCTATCTATCTATAATCTGACTCTATCTATCTATCTATAATCTGACTCTATATCTATCTATAATATGACTCTATCTATCTATCTATCTATAATCTGACTCTATCTATCTATAATCTGACTCTATCTATCTATAATCTGACTATCTATCTATCTATCTATAATCTGACCCTATCTATCTATCTATCTATAATCTGACCCTATCTATCTATCTATAATCTGACTCTATCTATCTATAATCTGACTCTATCTATCTATAATCTGACTCTATCTATCTATCTATCTATAATCTGACCCTATCTATCTATCTATCTATCTATCTATAATCTGACTCTATCTATCTATCTATAATCTGACTCTATATCTATCTATCTATAATATGACTATCTATCTATCTATCTATCTATAATCTGACCCTATCTATCTATAATCTGACTCTATCTATCTATCTATAATCTGACTCTATATCTATCTATAATATGACTCTATCTATCTATCTATAATCTGACTCTATCTATCTATAATCTGACTATCTATCTATCTATCTATAATCTGACCCTATCTATCTATCTATCTATCTATCTATAATCTGACCCTATCTATCTATCTATAATCTGACTCTATCTATCTATAATCTGACTCTATCTATCTATAATCTGACTCTATCTATCTATCTATCTATAATCTGACTCTATCTATCTATAATCTGACTCTATCTATCTATAATCTGACTCTATCTATCTATCTATCTATCTATCTATCTATAATCTGACCCTATCTATCTATCTATCTATCTATAATCTGACTCTATCTATCTATCTATAATCTGACTCTATATCTATCTATCTATAATATGACTATCTATCTATCTATCTATCTATCTATAATCTGACCCTATCTATCTATCTATCTATCTATAATCTGACTCTATCTATCTATCTATAATCTGACTCTATATCTATCTATAATATGACTCTATCTATCTATCTATAATCTGACTCTATCTATCTATAATCTGACCCTATCTATCTATCTATCTATCTATAATCTGACTCTATCTATCTATCTATAATCTGACTCTATATCTATCTATAATATGACTATCTATCTATAATCTGACCTATCTATCTATCTATCTATAATCTGACTCTATCTATCTATCTATCTATAATCTGACTCTATATCTATCTATAATATGACTCTATCTATCTATCTATAATCTGACTCTATCTATCTATAATCTGACTCTATATATCTATCTATAATCTGACCTATCTATCTATCTATCTATCTATAATCTGACCCTATCTATCTATCTATCTATAATCTGACTCTATCTATTTATCTATAATCTGACTCTATCTATTATCTATAATCTGACTCTATCTATCTATCTATAATCTGACTCTATCTATCTATAATCTGACTCTATATATCTATCTATAATCTGACCCTATCTATCTATCTATAATCTGACCCTATCTATCTATCTATCTATCTATAATCTGACCCTATCTATCTATCTATCTATAATCTGACTCTATCTATTTATCTATAATCTGACTCTATCTATTTATCTATAATCTGACTCTATCTATCTATCTATAATCTGACTCTATCTATCTATAATCTGACTCTATCTATCTATCTATAATCTGACTCTATCTATCTATAATCTGACTATCTATCTATCTATAATCTGACTCTATCTATCTATCTATCTATAATCTGACCCTATCTATCTATCTATCTATCTATAATATGACTATCTATCTATCTATAATCTGACCTATCTATCTATAATCTGACTCTATCTATCTATCTATAATCTGACTCTATATCTATCTATAATCTGACTCTATCTATCTATCTATAATCTGACTCTATCTATCTATAATCTGACTCTATCTATCTATCTATAATCTGACTATCTATCTATCTATCTATCTATAATCTGACCCTATCTATCTATCTATCTATCTATAATCTGACTCTATCTATCTATAATCTGACTATCTATCTATCTATAATCTGACCTATCTATCTATCTATCTATCTATCTATCTATCTATCTATCTATAATCTGACCCTATCTATCTATCTATCTATAATCTGACTCTATCTATTTATCTATAATCTGACTCTTATCTATTTATCTATAATCTGACTCTATCTATCTATAATCTGACTCTATCTATCTATAATCTGACTATCTATCTATCTATAATCTGACCCTATCTATCTATCTATAATCTGACTCTATCTATCTATAATCTGACTATCTATCTATAATCTGACCCTATCTATCTATCTATCTATAATCTGACCTATCTATTTATCTATAATCTGACTCTATCTATTTATCTATAATCTGACTCTATCTATTTATCTATAATCTGACTCTATCTATCTATCTATCTATAATCTGACTCTATATCTATCTATAATATGACTCTATCTATCTATCTATGTATCTATCTATAATCTGACTATCTCTATCTATAATCTGACTCTATCTATCTATCTATCTATAATCTGACTCTATCTATCTATCTATAATCTGACCTATCTATCTATCTATAATCTGACTATCTATCTATAATCTGACTATCTATTTATCTATAATCTGACTCTATCTATCTATCTATAATCTGACTCTATCTATCTATAATCTGACCCTATCTATCTATCTATCTATCTATCTATCTATCTATCTATCTATAATCTGACTCTATCTATCTATCTATCTATCTATAATCTGACTCTATATCTATCTATCTATAATATGACTATCTATCTATCTATCTATAATCTGACTCTATCTATCTATAATCTGACTATCTATCTATCTATAATCTGACTCTATCTATCTATCTATCTATAATCTGACCCTATCTATCTATCTATCTATCTATAATATGACTATCTATCTATCTATAATCTGACCTATCTATCTATAATCTGACTCTATCTATCTATCTATAATCTGACTCTATATCTATCTATAATATGACTCTATCTATCTATCTATAATCTGACTCTATCTATCTATAATCTGACTCTATCTATCTATCTATAATCTGACTATCTATCTATCTATCTATAATCTGACCCTATCTATCTATCTATCTATCTATCTATAATCTGACTCTATCTATCTATAATCTGACTATCTATCTATCTATAATCTGACCCTATCTATCTATCTATCTATCTATCTATCTATAATCTGACCCTATCTATCTATCTATCTATAATCTGACTCTATCTATTTATCTATAATCTGACTCTTATCTATTTATCTATAATCTGACTCTATCTATCTATAATCTGACTCTATCTATCTATAATCTGACTATCTATCTATCTATAATCTGACCCTATCTATCTATCTATAATCTGACTCTATCTATCTATAATCTGACTATCTATCTATCTATAATCTGACCTATCTATCTATCTATCTATAATCTGACCCTATCTATTTATCTATAATCTGACTCTATCTATTTATCTATAATCTGACTCTATCTATTTATCTATAATCTGACTCTATCTATCTATCTATCTATAATCTGACTCTATATCTATCTATAATATGACTCTATCTATCTATCTATCTATCTATCTATAATCTGACTCTATCTATCTATAATCTGACTCTATCTATCTATCTATCTATAATCTGACTCTATCTATCTATCTATAATCTGACCCTATCTATCTATCTATAATCTGACTATCTATCTATATAATCTGACTATCTATTTATCTATAATCTGACTCTATCTATCTATCTATAATCTGACTCTATCTATCTATAATCTGACCCTATCTATCTATCTATCTATCTATCTATCTATCTATCTATCTATAATCTGACTCTATCTATCTATCTATCTATCTATAATCTGACTCTATATCTATCTATCTATAATATGACTATCTATCTATCTATCTATAATCTGACTCTATCTATCTATAATCTGACTATCTATCTATCTATAATCTGACCCTATCTATCTATCTATCTATCTATCTATCTATCTATAATCTGACCCTATCTATATATCTATCTATAATCTGACTCTATCTATCTATAATCTGACTCTATCTATCTATCTATCTATCTATAATCTGACTCTATCTATCTATAATCTGACTCTATCTATCTATCTATCTATAATCTGACCCTATCTATCTATCTATCTATCTATAATCTGACTATCTATCTATCTATCTATAATCTGACTCTATATCTATCTATCTATAATATGACTATCTATCTATCTATAATCTGATCTATCTATCTATAATCTGACTATCTATCTATCTATAATCTGACCCTATCTATCTATCTATAATCTGACTCTATCTATCTATCTATAATCTGACTCTATCTATTTATCTATAATCTGACTCTATCTATTTATCTATAATCTGACTCTATCTATCTATCTATAATCTGACTCTATCTATCTATAATCTGACTCTATCTATCTATCTATAATCTGACTCTATCTATCTATAATCTGACCCTATCTATCTATAATCTGACTCTATCTATCTATCTATCTATAATCTGACTCTATCTATCTATAATCTGACTCTATCTATCTATCTATCTATAATCTGACTCTATCTATCTATAATCTGACTATCTATCTATCTATAATCTGACTCTATCTATCTATCTATCTATAATCTGACCCTATCTATCTATCTATCTATCTATCTATAATCTGACTCTATCTATCTATCTATAATCTGACTCTATATCTATCTATCTATAATATGACTATCTATCTATCTATCTATCTATCTATAATCTGACCCTATCTATCTATCTATCTATAATCTGACTCTATCTATCTATAATCTGACTCTATATCTATCTATAATATGACTCTATCTATCTATCTATAATCTGACTCTATCTATCTATAATCTGACTCTATCTATCTATCTATCTATAATCTGACTCTATCTATTTATCTATAATCTGACTCTATCTATTTATCTATAATCTGACTCTATCTATCTATCTATAATCTGACTCTATCTATCTATAATCTGACTCTATATATCTATCTATCTATCTATCTATCTATCTATCTATAATCTGACCCTATCTATCTATCTATCTATAATCTGACTCTATCTATCTATAATCTGACCCTATCTATCTATCTATCTATAATCTGACCCTATCTATCTATCTATCTATCTATAATCTGACCCTATAATCTGACTATCTATCTATCTATCTATCTATCTATCTATCTATAATCTGACTCTATCTATTTATCTATAATCTGACTCTATCTATTTATCTATAATCTGACTCTAACTATCTATCTATAATCTGACTCTATCTATCTATAATCTGACTCTATCTATCTATCTATCTATAATCTGACTATCTATCTATCTATAATCTGACTCTATCTATCTATCTATAATCTGACCCTATCTATCTATCTATAATCTGACTCTATCTGTCTATCTATAATCTGACTCTATATCTATCTATCTATAATATGACTATCTATCTATCTATCTATCTATCTATAATCTGACCCTATCTATCTATCTATCTATAATCTGACTCTATCTATCTATCTATAATCTGACTCTATATCTATCTATAATATGACTCTATCTATCTATCTATAATCTGACTCTATCTATCTATAATCTGACTATCTATCTATCTATCTATAATCTGACCCTATCTATCTATCTATAATCTGACTCTATCTATCTATAATCTGACTCTATATATCTATCTATAATCTGACCCTATCTATCTATCTATCTATCTATAATCTGACCCTATCTATCTATCTATCTATCTATAATCTGACCCTATCTATCTATCTATCTATAATCTGACTCTATATCTATCTATAATATGACTCTATCTATCTATCTATAATCTGACTCTATCTATCTATAATCTGACTATCTATCTATCTATCTATAATCTGACCCTATCTATCTATCTATAATCTGACTCTATCTATCTATAATCTGACTCTATCTATCTATCTATCTATAATCTGACTCTATCTATCTATAATCTGACTATCTATCTATCTATAATCTGACTCTATCTATCTATCTATCTATCTATCTATAATCTGACCCTATCTATCTATCTATCTATAATCTGACTCTATCTATCTATCTATAATCTGACTCTATATCTATCTATCTATAATATGACTATCTATCTATCTATCTATCTATAATCTGACCCTATCTATCTATCTATCTATAATCTGACTCTATCTATCTATCTATAATCTGACTCTATATCTATCTATAATATGACTCTATCTATCTATCTATAATCTGACTCTATCTATCTATAATCTGACTCTATCTATCTATCTATCTATAATCTGACTCTATCTATTTATCTATAATCTGACTCTATCTATTTATCTATAATCTGACTCTATCTATCTATAATCTGACTCTATCTATCTATAATCTGACTCTATCTATCTATCTATCTATAATCTGACTCTATCTATTTATCTATAATCTGACTCTATCTATTTATCTATAATCTGACTCTATCTATCTATCTATAATCTGACTCTATCTATCTATAATCTGACTCTATATATCTATCTATCTATCTATAATCTGACCCTATCTATCTATCTATCTATCTATAATCTGACTCTATCTATCTATAATCTGACTATCTATCTATCTATAATCTGACCCTATCTATCTATCTATCTATCTATCTATAATCTGACCCTATCTATCTATCTATCTATAATCTGACTCTATCTATCTATAATCTGACCCTATCTATCTATCTATCTATAATCTGACCCTATCTATCTATCTATCTATCTATCTATAATCTGACCCTATCTATATATCTATCTATCTATCTATCTATAATCTGACTCTATCTATTTATCTATAATCTGACTCTATCTATTTATCTATAATCTGACTCTATCTATCTATCTATAATCTGACTCTATCTATCTATAATCTGACTCTATCTATCTATCTATAATCTGACTATCTATCTATCTATAATCTGACTCTATCTATCTATCTATAATCTGACCCTATCTATCTATCTATCTATCTATAATCTGACTCTATCTATCTATCTATAATCTGACTCTATATCTATCTATCTATAATATGACTATCTATCTATCTATCTATCTATAATCTGACCCTATCTATCTATCTATCTATAATCTGACTCTATCTATCTATCTATCTATAATCTGACTCTATATCTATCTATAATATGACTCTATCTATCTATCTATAATCTGACTCTATCTATAATCTGACTATCTATCTATCTATCTATAATCTGACTCTATCTATCTATCTATAATCTGACTCTATCTATCTATAATCTGACTATCTATCTATCTATAATCTGACCCTATCTATCTATCTATCTATAATCTGACCCTATCTATCTATCTATCTATAATCTGACTCTATCTATTTATCTATAATCTGACTCTATCTATTTATCTATAATCTGACTCTATCTATCTATCTATAATCTGACTCTATCTATCTATAATCTGACTCTATATATCTATCTATAATCTGACCCTATCTATCTATCTATCTATCTATAATCTGACCCTATCTATCTATCTATCTATCTATCTATAATCTGACCCTATCTATCTATCTATAATCTGACTCTATCTATTTATCTATAATCTGACTCTATCTATTTATCTATAATCTGACTCTATCTATCTATCTATCTATAATCTGACTATCTATCTATAATCTGACTCTATCTATCTATCTATAATCTGACTCTATCTATCTATAATCTGACTATCTATCTATCTATAATCTGACTCTATCTATCTATCTATCTATCTATAATCTGACCCTATCTATCTATCTATCTATAATCTGACTCTATCTATCTATCTATAATCTGACTCTATATCTATCTATCTATAATATGACTATCTATCTATCTATCTATAATCTGACCCTATCTATCTATCTATCTATAATCTGACTCTATCTATCTATCTATAATCTGACTCTATATCTATCTATAATATGACTCTATCTATCTATCTATCTATAATCTGACTCTATCTATCTATAATCTGACTCTATCTATCTATAATCTGACTATCTATCTATCTATCTATAATCTGACCCTATCTATCTATCTATCTATAATCTGACCTATCTATCTATCTATAATCTGACTCTATCTATCTATAATCTGACTCTATCTATCTATCTATAATCTGACTCTATCTATCTATAATCTGACTCTATCTATCTATCTATCTATAATCTGACTCTATCTATCTATAATCTGACTATCTATCTATCTATAATCTGACTCTATCTATCTATCTATCTATCTATCTATCTATAATCTGACCCTATCTATCTATCTATCTATCTATCTATCTATAATCTGACTCTATCTATCTATCTATAATCTGACTCTATATCTATCTATCTATAATATGACTATCTATCTATCTATCTATCTATCTATCTATAATCTGACCCTATCTATCTATCTATCTATAATCTGACTCTATCTATCTATCTATAATCTGACTCTATCTATCTATAATCTGACTATCTATCTATCTATAATCTGACTCTATCTATCTATCTATCTATCTATCTATCTATAATCTGACCTATCTATCTATCTATCTATCTATAATCTGACTCTATCTATCTATCTATAATCTGACTCTATATCTATCTATCTATAATATGACTATCTATCTATCTATCTATCTATAATCTGACCCTATCTATCTATCTATCTATCTATCTATAATCTGACTCTATCTATCTATCTATAATCTGACTCTATATCTATCTATAATCTGACTCTATCTATCTATCTATAATCTGACTCTATCTATCTATAATCTGACTCTATCTATCTATAATCTGACTATCTATCTATCTATAATCTGACCCTATCTATCTATCTATCTATAATCTGACCCTATCTATCTATCTATAATCTGACTCTATCTATCTATAATCTGACTCTATCTATCTATAATCTGACTCTATCTATCTATCTATCTATAATCTGACTCTATCTATCTATAATCTGACTCTATCTATCTATCTATCTATCTATCTATAATCTGACTCTATATCTATCTATCTATAATGACTATCTATCTATCTATCTATCTATCTATAATCTGACCCTATCTATCTATCTATCTATAATCTGACTCTATCTATCTATCTATAATCTGACTCTATATCTATCTATAATATGACTCTATCTATCTATCTATAATCTGACTCTATCTATCTATAATCTGACCCTATCTATCTATCTATCTATCTATAATCTGACTCTATCTATCTATCTATAATCTGACTCTATATCTATCTATAATATGACTATCTATCTATAATCTGACCCTATCTATCTATCTATCTATAATCTGACTCTATCTATCTATCTATCTATAATCTGACTCTATATCTATCTATAATATGACTCTATCTATCTATCTATAATCTGACTCTATCTATCTATAATCTGACTCTATCTATCTATCTATAATCTGACCCTATCTATCTATCTATCTATCTATAATCTGACCCTATCTATCTATCTATCTATCTATAATCTGACCCTATCTATCTATCTATCTATCTATAATCTGACTCTATCTATTTATCTATAATCTGACTCTATCTATCTATCTATAATCTGACTCTATCTATCTATCTATCTATAATCTGACTATCTATCTATAATCTGACTCTATCTATCTATCTATAATCTGACTCTATCTATCTATAATCTGACTATCTATCTATCTATAATCTGACTCTATCTATCTATCTATCTATCTATAATCTGACCCTATCTATCTATCTATCTATAATCTGACTCTATCTATCTATCTATAATCTGACTCTATATCTATCTATCTATAATATGACTATCTATCTATCTATCTATAATCTGACCCTATCTATCTATCTATCTATAATCTGACTCTATCTATCTATCTATAATCTGACTCTATATCTATCTATAATATGACTCTATCTATCTATCTATCTATAATCTGACTCTATCTATCTATAATCTGACTCTATCTATCTATAATCTGACTATCTATCTATCTATCTATAATCTGACCTATCTATCTATCTATCTATAATCTGACCCTATCTATCTATCTATAATCTGACTCTATCTATCTATAATCTGACTCTATCTATCTATAATCTGACTCTATCTATCTATCTATCTATAATCTGACCCTATCTATCTATCTATCTATCTATAATCTGACTCTATCTATCTATCTATAATCTGACTCTATATCTATCTATCTATAATATGACTATCTATCTATCTATCTATAATCTGACCCTATCTATCTATCTATCTATAATCTGACTCTATCTATCTATCTATAATCTGACTCTATATCTATCTATAATCTGACTCTATCTATCTATCTATAATCTGACTCTATCTATCTATAATCTGACTATCTATCTATCTATCTATAATCTGACCCTATCTATCTATCTATCTATCTATAATCTGACTCTATCTATCTATCTATAATCTGACTCTATCTATCTATAATCTGACTCTATCTATCTATCTATCTATAATCTGACTCTATCTATCTATAATCTGACTATCTATCTATCTATAATCTGACTCTATCTATCTATCTATCTATCTATCTATCTATAATCTGACCTATCTATCTATCTATCTATCTATCTATCTATAATCTGACTCTATCTATCTATCTATAATCTGACTCTATATCTATCTATCTATAATATGACTATCTATCTATCTATCTATCTATAATCTGACCCTATCTATCTATCTATCTATAATCTGACTCTATCTATCTATAATCTGACTCTATCTATCTATAATCTGACTCTATCTATCTATCTATCTATCTATCTATAATCTGACCCTATCTATCTATCTATCTATCTATAATCTGACTCTATCTATCTATCTATAATCTGACTCTATATCTATCTATCTATAATATGACTATCTATCTATCTATCTATCTATCTATAATCTGACCCTATCTATCTATCTATCTATAATCTGACTCTATCTATCTATCTATAATCTGACTCTATATCTATCTATAATATGACTCTATCTATCTATCTATAATCTGACTCTATCTATCTATAATCTGACCCTATCTATCTATCTATCTATCTATAATCTGACTCTATCTGTCTATCTATAATCTGACTCTATATCTATCTATAATATGACTATCTATCTATAATCTGACCCTATCTATCTATCTATCTATAATCTGACTCTATCTATCTATCTATCTATAATCTGACTCTATATCTATCTATAATATGACTCTATCTATCTATCTATAATCTGACTCTATCTATCTATAATCTGACTCTATATATCTATCTATAATCTGACCCTATCTATCTATCTATCTATCTATAATCTGACCCTATCTATCTATCTATCTATCTATAATCTGACCCTATCTATCTATCTATCTATCTATAATCTGACTCTATCTATTTATCTATAATCTGACTCTATCTATTTATCTATAATCTGACTCTATCTATCTATCTATCTATAATCTGACTATCTATCTATAATCTGACTCTATCTATCTATCTATAATCTGACTCTATCTATCTATAATCTGACTATCTATCTATCTATAATCTGACTCTATCTATCTATCTATCTATCTATAATCTGACCCTATCTATCTATCTATCTATAATCTGACTCTATCTATCTATCTATAATCTGACTCTATATCTATCTATCTATAATATGACTATCTATCTATCTATCTATAATCTGACCCTATCTATCTATCTATCTATAATCTGACTCTATCTATCTATCTATAATCTGACTCTATATCTATCTATAATATGACTCTATCTATCTATCTATCTATAATCTGACTCTATCTATCTATAATCTGACTCTATCTATCTATAATCTGACTATCTATCTATCTATCTATAATCTGACCCTATCTATCTATCTATCTATAATCTGACCCTATCTATCTATCTATAATCTGACTCTATCTATCTATAATCTGACTCTATCTATCTATAATCTGACTCTATCTATCTATCTATCTATAATCTGACCCTATCTATCTATCTATCTATCTATAATCTGACTCTATCTATCTATCTATAATCTGACTCTATATCTATCTATCTATAATATGACTATCTATCTATCTATCTATCTATCTATCTATAATCTGACCCTATCTATCTATCTATCTATAATCTGACTCTATCTATCTATCTATAATCTGACTCTATATCTATCTATAATATGACTCTATCTATCTATCTATAATCTGACTCTATCTATCTATAATCTGACTATCTATCTATCTATCTATAATCTGACCCTATCTATCTATCTATCTATCTATAATCTGACCCTATCTATCTATCTATAATCTGACTCTATCTATCTATAATCTGACTCTATCTATCTATCTATCTATAATCTGACTCTATCTATCTATAATCTGACTATCTATCTATCTATAATCTGACTCTATCTATCTATCTATCTATCTATCTATCTATCTATAATCTGACCCTATCTATCTATCTATCTATCTATCTATCTATAATCTGACTCTATCTATCTATCTATAATCTGACTCTATATCTATCTATCTATAATATGACTATCTATCTATCTATCTATCTATAATCTGACCCTATCTATCTATCTATCTATAATCTGACTCTATCTATCTATAATCTGACTCTATATCTATCTATAATATGACTCTATCTATCTATCTATAATCTGACTCTATCTATCTATAATCTGACTCTATCTATCTATCTATCTATAATCTGACTCTATCTATTTATCTATAATCTGACTCTATCTATTTATCTATAATCTGACTCTATCTATCTATCTATAATCTGACTCTATCTATCTATAATCTGACTCTATATATCTATCTATCTATCTATCTATCTATCTATAATCTGACCCTATCTATCTATCTATCTATAATCTGACTCTATCTATCTATAATCTGACCCTATCTATCTATCTATCTATAATCTGACCCTATCTATCTATCTATCTATCTATAATCTGACCCTATAATCTGACTATCTATCTATCTATCTATCTATCTATCTATAATCTGACTCTATCTATTTATCTATAATCTGACTCTATCTATTTATCTATAATCTGACTCTATCTATCTATCTATAATCTGACTCTATCTATCTATAATCTGACTCTATCTATCTATCTATCTATAATCTGACTATCTATCTATCTATAATCTGACTCTATCTATCTATCTATAATCTGACCCTATCTATCTATCTATAATCTGACTCTATCTGTCTATCTATAATCTGACTCTATATCTATCTATCTATAATATGACTATCTATCTATCTATCTATCTATCTATAATCTGACCCTATCTATCTATCTATCTATAATCTGACTCTATCTATCTATCTATAATCTGACTCTATATCTATCTATAATATGACTCTATCTATCTATCTATAATCTGACTCTATCTATCTATAATCTGACTATCTATCTATCTATCTATAATCTGACCCTATCTATCTATCTATAATCTGACTCTATCTATCTATAATCTGACTCTATATATCTATCTATAATCTGACCCTATCTATCTATCTATCTATCTATAATCTGACCCTATCTATCTATCTATCTATAATCTGACCCTATCTATCTATCTATCTATCTATAATCTGACTCTATATCTATCTATAATATGACTCTATCTATCTATCTATAATCTGACTCTATCTATCTATAATCTGACTATCTATCTATCTATCTATAATCTGACCCTATCTATCTATCTATAATCTGACTCTATCTATCTATAATCTGACTCTATCTATCTATCTATCTATAATCTGACTCTATCTATCTATAATCTGACTATCTATCTATCTATAATCTGACTCTATCTATCTATCTATCTATCTATAATCTGACCCTATCTATCTATCTATCTATAATCTGACTCTATCTATCTATCTATAATCTGACTCTATATCTATCTATCTATAATATGACTATCTATCTATCTATCTATCTATAATCTGACCCTATCTATCTATCTATCTATAATCTGACTCTATCTATCTATCTATAATCTGACTCTATATCTATCTATAATATGACTCTATCTATCTATCTATAATCTGACTCTATCTATCTATAATCTGACTCTATCTATCTATCTATCTATAATCTGACTCTATCTGTTTATCTATAATCTGACTCTATCTATTTATCTATAATCTGACTCTATCTATCTATAATCTGACTCTATCTATCTATAATCTGACTCTATCTATCTATCTATCTATAATCTGACTCTATCTATTTATCTATAATCTGACTCTATCTATTTATCTATAATCTGACTCTATCTATCTATCTATAATCTGACTCTATCTATCTATAATCTGACTCTATATATCTATCTATCTATCTATAATCTGACCCTATCTATCTATCTATCTATCTATAATCTGACTCTATCTATCTATAATCTGACTATCTATCTATCTATAATCTGACCTATCTATCTATCTATCTATCTATCTATCTATAATCTGACCCTATCTATCTATCTATCTATAATCTGACTCTATCTATCTATAATCTGACCCTATCTATCTATCTATCTATAATCTGACCCTATCTATCTATCTATCTATCTATCTATAATCTGACCCTATCTATATATCTATCTATCTATCTATCTATAATCTGACTCTATCTATTTATCTATAATCTGACTCTATCTATCTATCTATAATCTGACTCTATCTATCTATAATCTGACTCTATATATCTATCTATCTATCTATCTATCTATCTATAATCTGACCCTATCTATCTATCTATCTATAATCTGACTCTATCTATCTATAATCTGACCCTATCTATCTATCTATCTATAATCTGACCCTATCTATCTATCTATCTATAATCTGACCCTATAATCTGACTATCTATCTATCTATCTATCTATCTATCTATAATCTGACTATCTATTTATCTATAATCTGACTCTATCTATTTATCTATAATCTGACTCTATCTATCTATAATCTGACTCTATCTATCTATAATCTGACTCTATCTATCTATCTATCTATCTATATCTATCTGACTCTATCTATCTATAATCTGACTCTATCTATCTATCTATCTATATAATCTGACTATCTATCTATCTATAATCTGACTCTATCTATCTATCTATAATCTGACTCTATCTATCTATCTATCTATAATCTGACTCTATCTATCTATAATATGACTCTATCTATCTATCTATAATCTGACTCTATCTATCTATAATCTGACTCTATCTATCTATCTATGACTATATCTATCTATAATCTGACTCTATCTATCTATAATCTGACTCCTATCTATAATCTGATATCTATCTATCTATAATCTGACCCTATCTATCTATCTATCTATCTATAATCTGACTCTATCTATCTATCTATAATCTGACTCTATCTATCTATCTATAATCTGACTCTATCTATCTATAATCTGACTATCTATCTATCTATCTATAATCTGACCCTATCTATCTATCTATAATCTGACTCTATCTATCTATAATCTGACTCTATCTATTTATCTATAATCTGACTCTATCTATCTATCTATCTATAATCTGACTCTATCTATCTATAATCTGACTCTATCTATCTATCTATCTATCTATAATCTGACTCTATCTATCTATAATCTGACTATCTATCTATCTATAATCTGACTCTATCTATCTATCTATCTATCTATAATCTGACCCTATCTATCTATCTATCTATCTATAATCTGACTCTATCTATCTATCTATAATCTGACTCTATATCTATCTATCTATAATATGACTATCTATCTATCTATAATCTGACCCTATCTATCTATCTATCTATAATCTGACTCTATCTATCTATCTATAATCTGACTCTATATCTATCTATAATATGACTCTATCTATCTATCTATAATCTGACTCTATCTATCTATAATCTGACTCTATCTATCTATCTATCTATAATCTGACTCTATCTATTTATCTATAATCTGACTCTATCTATTTATCTATAATCTGACTCTATCTATCTATAATCTGACTCTATCTATCTATAATCTGACTCTATCTATCTATCTATCTATAATCTGACTCTATCTATTTATCTATAATCTGACTCTATCTATTTATCTATAATCTGACTCTATCTATCTATCTATAATCTGACTCTATCTATCTATAATCTGACTCTATATATCTATCTATCTATCTATAATCTGACCCTATCTATCTATCTATCTATCTATAATCTGACTCTATCTATCTATAATCTGACTATCTATCTATCTATAATCTGACCCTATCTATCTATCTATCTATCTATCTATCTATCTATCTATCTATCTATCTATCTATCTATCTATAATCTGACCCTATCTATCTATCTATCTATAATCTGACTCTATCTATCTATAATCTGACCCTATCTATCTATCTATCTATAATCTGACCCTATCTATCTATCTATCTATCTATCTATCTATCTATCTATCTATAATCTGACCCTATCTATATATCTATCTATCTATCTATCTATAATCTGACTCTATCTATTTATCTATAATCTGACTCTATCTATTTATCTATAATCTGACTCTATCTATCTATCTATAATCTGACTCTATCTATCTATAATCTGACTCTATCTATCTATCTATAATCTGACTATCTATCTATCTATAATCTGACTCTATCTATCTATCTATAATCTGACCCTATCTATCTATCTATCTATCTATAATCTGACTCTATCTGTCTATCTATAATCTGACTCTATATCTATCTATCTATAATATGACTATCTATCTATCTATCTATCTATCTATAATCTGACCCTATCTATCTATCTATCTATAATCTGACTCTATCTATCTATCTATCTATAATCTGACTCTATATCTATCTATAATATGACTCTATCTATCTATCTATAATCTGACTCTATCTATAATCTGACTATCTAACTATCTATCTATAATCTGACCCTATCTATCTATCTATAATCTGACTCTATCTATCTATAATCTGACTATCTATCTATCTATAATCTGACCCTATCTATCTATCTATCTATAATCTGACCCTATCTATCTATCTATCTATAATCTGACCCTATCTATCTATCTATCTATAATCTGACTCTATCTATTTATCTATAATCTGACTCTATCTATTTATCTATAATCTGACTCTATCTATCTATCTATAATCTGACTCTATCTATCTATAATCTGACTCTATATATCTATCTATAATCTGACCCTATCTATCTATCTATCTATCTATAATCTGACCCTATCTATCTATCTATCTATCTATAATCTGACCCTATCTATCTATCTATCTATAATCTGACTCTATCTATTTATCTATAATCTGACTCTATCTATTTATCTATAATCTGACTCTATCTATCTATCTATCTATAATCTGACTATCTATCTATAATCTGACTCTATCTATCTATCTATAATCTGACTCTATCTATCTATAATCTGACTATCTATCTATCTATAATCTGACTATATCTATCTATCTATCTATAATCTGACCCTATCTATCTATCTATCTATCTATAATCTGACTCTATCTATCTATCTATAATCTGACTCTATATCTATCTATCTATAATATGACTATCTATCTATCTATCTATAATCTGACCCTATCTATCTATCTATCTATCTATAATCTGACTCTATCTATCTATCTATAATCTGACTCTATATCTATCTATCTATAATATGACTATCTATCTATCTATCTATCTATCTATAATCTGACCCTATCTATCTATCTATCTATAATCTGACTCTATCTATCTATCTATAATCTGACTCTATATCTATCTATAATCTGACTCTATCTATCTATCTATAATCTGACTCTATCTATCTATAATCTGACCCTATCTATCTATCTATCTATCTATAATCTGACTCTATCTATCTATCTATAATCTGACTCTATATCTATCTATAATATGACTATCTATCTATAATCTGACCCTATCTATCTATCTATCTATAATCTGACTCTATCTATCTATCTATCTATAATCTGACTCTATATCTATCTATAATATGACTCTATCTATCTATCTATAATCTGACTCTATCTATAATCTGACTCTATATATCTATCTATAATCTGACCCTATCTATCTATCTATCTATCTATAATCTGACCCTATCTATCTATCTATCTATCTATAATCTGACCCTATCTATCTATCTATCTATCTATAATCTGACTCTATCTATTTATCTATAATCTGACTCTATCTATTTATCTATAATCTGACTCTATCTATCTATCTATCTATAATCTGACTATCTATCTATAATCTGACTCTATCTATCTATCTATAATCTGACTCTATCTATCTATAATCTGACTATCTATCTATCTATAATCTGACTCTATCTATCTATCTATCTATCTATAATCTGACCCTATCTATCTATCTATCTATAATCTGACTCTATCTATCTATCTATAATCTGACTCTATATCTATCTATCTATAATATGACTATCTATCTATCTATCTATAATCTGACCCTATCTATCTATCTATCTATAATCTGACTCTATCTATCTATCTATAATCTGACTCTATATCTATCTATAATATGACTCTATCTATCTATCTATCTATAATCTGACTCTATCTATCTATAATCTGACTCTATCTATCTATAATCTGACTATCTATCTATCTATCTATAATCTGACCCTATCTATCTATCTATCTATAATCTGACCCTATCTATCTATCTATAATCTGACTCTATCTATCTATAATCTGACTCTATCTATCTATAATCTGACTCTATCTATCTATCTATCTATAATCTGACCCTATCTATCTATCTATCTATCTATAATCTGACTCTATCTATCTATCTATAATCTGACTCTATATCTATCTATCTATAATATGACTATCTATCTATCTATCTATCTATCTATCTATAATCTGACCCTATCTATCTATCTATCTATAATCTGACTCTATCTATCTATCTATAATCTGACTCTATATCTATCTATAATCTGACTCTATCTATCTATCTATAATCTGACTCTATCTATCTATAATCTGACTATCTATCTATCTATCTATAATCTGACCCTATCTATCTATCTATCTATCTATAATCTGACCCTATCTATCTATCTATAATCTGACTCTATCTATCTATAATCTGACTCTATCTATCTATCTATCTATAATCTGACTCTATCTATCTATAATCTGACTATCTATCTATCTATAATCTGACTCTATCTATCTATCTATCTATCTATCTATCTATCTATAATCTGACCCTATCTATCTATCTATCTATCTATCTATCTATAATCTGACTCTATCTATCTATCTATAATCTGACTCTATATCTATCTATCTATAATATGACTATCTATCTATCTATCTATCTATAATCTGACCCTATCTATCTATCTATCTATAATCTGACTCTATCTATCTATAATCTGACTCTATATCTATCTATAATCTGACTCTATCTATCTATCTATAATCTGACTCTATCTATCTATAATCTGACTCTATCTATCTATCTATCTATAATCTGACTCTATCTATCTATCTATAATCTGACTCTATCTATCTATCTATAATCTGACTCTATCTATCTATCTATAATCTGACTCTATCTATCTATAATCTGACTCTATATATCTATCTATCTATCTATCTATCTATCTATCTATAATCTGACCCTATCTATCTATCTATCTATAATCTGACTCTATCTATCTATAATCTGACCCTATCTATCTATCTATCTATAATCTGACCCTATCTATCTATCTATCTATCTATAATCTGACCCTATAATCTGACTATCTATCTATCTATCTATCTATCTATCTATAATCTGACTCTATCTATTTATCTATAATCTGACTCTATCTATTTATCTATAATCTGACTCTATCTATCTATCTATAATCTGACTCTATCTATCTATAATCTGACTCTATCTATCTATCTATCTATAATCTGACTATCTATCTATCTATAATCTGACTCTATCTATCTATCTATAATCTGACTCTATCTATCTATCTATAATCTGACTCTATCTATCTATCTATAATCTGACTCTATATCTATCTATCTATAATATGACTATCTATCTATCTATCTATCTATCTATAATCTGACCCTATCTATCTATCTATCTATAATCTGACTCTATCTATCTATCTATAATCTGACTCTATATCTATCTATAATATGACTCTATCTATCTATCTATAATCTGACTCTATCTATCTATAATCTGACTATCTATCTATCTATCTATAATCTGACCTATCTATCTATCTATAATCTGACTCTATCTATCTATAATCTGACTCTATCTATCTATCTATAATCTGACCCTATCTATCTATCTATCTATCTATAATCTGACCCTATCTATCTATCTATCTATCTATAATCTGACCCTATCTATCTATCTATCTATCTATAATCTGACTCTATATCTATCTATAATCTGACTCTATCTATCTATCTATAATCTGACTCTATCTATCTATAATCTGACTATCTATAATCTGACCCTATCTATCTATCTATCTATAATCTGACTCTATCTATCTATCTATAATCTGACTCTATATCTATCTATAATCTGACTCTATCTATCTATCTATAATCTGACTCTATCTATCTATAATCTGACTATCTATCTATCTATCTATAATCTGACCCTATCTATCTATCTATCTATCTATCTATAATCTGACCCTATCTATCTATCTATAATCTGACTCTATCTATCTATAATCTGACTCTATCTATCTATCTATCTATAATCTGACTCTATCTATCTATAATCTGACTATCTATCTATCTATAATCTGACTCTATCTATCTATCTATCTATCTATCTATCTATCTATAATCTGACCTATCTATCTATCTATCTATCTATCTATCTATAATCTGACTCTATCTATCTATCTATAATCTGACTCTATATCTATCTATCTATAATCTGACTATCTATCTATCTATCTATAATCTGACCCTATCTATCTATCTATCTATAATCTGACTCTATCTATCTATAATCTGACTCTATATCTATCTATAATATGACTCTATCTATCTATCTATAATCTGACTCTATCTATCTATAATCTGACTCTATCTATCTATCTATCTATAATCTGACTCTATCTATCTATCTATAATCTGACTCTATCTATTTATCTATAATCTGACTCTATCTATCTATCTATAATCTGACTCTATCTATCTATAATCTGACTCTATATATCTATCTATCTATCTATCTATCTATCTATAATCTGACCCTATCTATCTATCTATCTATAATCTGACTCTATCTATCTATAATCTGACCTATCTATCTATCTATCTATAATCTGACCCTATCTATCTATCTATCTATCTATAATCTGACCCTATAATCTGACTATCTATCTATCTATCTATCTATCTATCTATAATCTGACTCTATCTATTTATCTATAATCTGACTCTATCTATTTATCTATAATCTGACTCTAACTATCTATCTATAATCTGACTCTATCTATCTATAATCTGACTCTATCTATCTATCTATCTATAATCTGACTATCTATCTATCTATAATCTGACTCTATCTATCTATCTATAATCTGACCCTATCTATCTATCTATAATCTGACTCTATCTGTCTATCTATAATCTGACTCTATATCTATCTATCTATAATATGACTATCTATCTATCTATCTATCTATCTATAATCTGACCCTATCTATCTATCTATCTATAATCTGACTCTATCTATCTATCTATAATCTGACTCTATATCTATCTATAATATGACTCTATCTATCTATCTATAATCTGACTCTATCTATCTATAATCTGACTATCTATCTATCTATCTATAATCTGACCCTATCTATCTATCTATAATCTGACTCTATCTATCTATAATCTGACTCTATATATCTATCTATAATCTGACCCTATCTATCTATCTATCTATCTATAATCTGACCCTATCTATCTATCTATCTATAATCTGACCTATCTATCTATCTATCTATCTATAATCTGACTCTATATCTATCTATAATATGACTCTATCTATCTATCTATAATCTGACTCTATCTATCTATAATCTGACTATCTATCTATCTATCTATAATCTGACCCTATCTATCTATCTATAATCTGACTCTATCTATCTATAATCTGACTCTATCTATCTATCTATCTATAATCTGACTCTATCTATCTATAATCTGACTATCTATCTATCTATAATCTGACTCTATCTATCTATCTATCTATCTATAATCTGACCCTATCTATCTATCTATCTATAATCTGACTCTATCTATCTATCTATAATCTGACTCTATATCTATCTATCTATAATATGACTATCTATCTATCTATCTATCTATAATCTGACCCTATCTATCTATCTATCTATAATCTGACTCTATCTATCTATCTATAATCTGACTCTATATCTATCTATAATATGACTCTATCTATCTATCTATAATCTGACTCTATCTATCTATAATCTGACTCTATCTATCTATCTATCTATAATCTGACTCTATCTATTTATCTATAATCTGACTCTATCTATTTATCTATAATCTGACTCTATCTATCTATAATCTGACTCTATCTATCTATAATCTGACTCTATCTATCTATCTATCTATAATCTGACTCTATCTATTTATCTATAATCTGACTCTATCTATTTATCTATAATCTGACTCTATCTATCTATCTATAATCTGACTCTATCTATCTATAATCTGACTCTATATATCTATCTATCTATCTATAATCTGACCCTATCTATCTATCTATCTATCTATAATCTGACTCTATCTATCTATAATCTGACTATCTATCTATCTATAATCTGACTATCTATCTATCTATCTATCTATCTATCTATAATCTGACCCTATCTATCTATCTATCTATAATCTGACTCTATCTATCTATAATCTGACCCTATCTATCTATCTATCTATAATCTGACTCTATCTATCTATCTATCTATCTATCTATAATCTGACCCTATCTATATATCTATCTATCTATCTATCTATAATCTGACTCTATCTATTTATCTATAATCTGACTCTATCTATCTATCTATAATCTGACTCTATCTATCTATAATCTGACTCTATATATCTATCTATCTATCTATCTATCTATCTATAATCTGACCCTATCTATCTATCTATCTATAATCTGACTCTATCTATCTATAATCTGACCCTATCTATCTATCTATCTATAATCTGACCCTATCTATCTATCTATCTATCTATAATCTGACCCTATAATCTGACTATCTATCTATCTATCTATCTATCTATCTATCTATAATCTGACTCTATCTATTTATCTATAATCTGACTCTATCTATTTATCTATAATCTGACTCTAACTATCTATCTATAATCTGACTCTATCTATCTATAATCTGACTCTATCTATCTATCTATCTATAATCTGACTATCTATCTATCTATAATCTGACTCTATCTATCTATCTATAATCTGACCCTATCTATCTATCTATAATCTGACTCTATCTGTCTATCTATAATCTGACTCTATATCTATCTATCTATAATATGACTATCTATCTATCTATCTATCTATAATCTGACCCTATCTATCTATCTATCTATAATCTGACTCTATCTATCTATCTATCTATAATCTGACTCTATATCTATCTATAATATGACTCTATCTATCTATCTATAATCTGACTCTATCTATCTATAATCTGACTATCTATCTATCTATCTATAATCTGACCCTATCTATCTATCTATAATCTGACTCTATCTATCTATAATCTGACTCTATATATCTATCTATAATCTGACCCTATCTATCTATCTATCTATCTATAATCTGACCCTATCTATCTATCTATCTATCTATAATCTGACCCTATCTATCTATCTATCTATAATCTGACTCTATATCTATCTATAATCTGACTCTATCTATCTATCTATAATCTGACTCTATCTATCTATAATCTGACTATCTATCTATCTATCTATAATCTGACCCTATCTATCTATCTATAATCTGACTCTATCTATCTATAATCTGACTCTATCTATTTATCTATAATCTGACTCTATCTATCTATCTATCTATAATCTGACTCTATCTATCTATAATCTGACTCTATCTATCTATCTATCTATCTATAATCTGACTCTATCTATCTATAATCTGACTATCTATCTATCTATAATCTGACTCTATCTATCTATCTATCTATCTATAATCTGACCCTATCTATCTATCTATCTATCTATAATCTGACTCTATCTATCTATCTATAATCTGACTCTATATCTATCTATCTATAATATGACTATCTATCTATCTATAATCTGACCCTATCTATCTATCTATCTATAATCTGACTCTATCTATCTATCTATAATCTGACTCTATATCTATCTATAATATGACTCTATCTATCTATCTATAATCTGACTCTATCTATCTATAATCTGACTCTATCTATCTATCTATCTATAATCTGACTCTATCTATTTATCTATAATCTGACTCTATCTATTTATCTATAATCTGACTCTATCTATCTATAATCTGACTCTATCTATCTATAATCTGACTCTATCTATCTATCTATCTATAATCTGACTCTATCTATTTATCTATAATCTGACTCTATCTATTTATCTATAATCTGACTCTATCTATCTATCTATAATCTGACTCTATCTATCTATAATCTGACTCTATATATCTATCTATCTATCTATAATCTGACCCTATCTATCTATCTATCTATCTATAATCTGACTCTATCTATCTATAATCTGACTATCTATCTATCTATAATCTGACCCTATCTATCTATCTATCTATCTATCTATCTATCTATCTATCTATCTATCTATCTATAATCTGACCCTATCTATCTATCTATCTATAATCTGACTCTATCTATCTATAATCTGACCCTATCTATCTATCTATCTATAATCTGACCTATCTATCTATCTATCTATCTATCTATCTATCTATCTATCTATAATCTGACCCTATCTATATATCTATCTATCTATCTATCTATAATCTGACTCTATCTATTTATCTATAATCTGACTCTATCTATCTATCTATAATCTGACTCTATCTATCTATCTATAATCTGACTCTATCTATCTATAATCTGACTCTATCTATCTATCTATAATCTGACTATCTATCTATCTATAATCTGACTCTATCTATCTATCTATAATCTGACCCTATCTATCTATCTATCTATCTATAATCTGACTCTATCTATCTATCTATAATCTGACTCTATATCTATCTATCTATAATATGACTATCTATCTATCTATCTATCTATCTATAATCTGACCCTATCTATCTATCTATCTATAATCTGACTCTATCTATCTATCTATCTATAATCTGACTCTATATCTATCTATAATATGACTCTATCTATCTATCTATAATCTGACTCTATCTATAATCTGACTATCTAACTATCTATCTATAATCTGACCCTATCTATCTATCTATAATCTGACTCTATCTATCTATAATCTGACTATCTATCTATCTATAATCTGACCCTATCTATCTATCTATCTATAATCTGACCCTATCTATCTATCTATCTATAATCTGACCCTATCTATCTATCTATCTATAATCTGACTCTATCTATTTATCTATAATCTGACTCTATCTATTTATCTATAATCTGACTCTATCTATCTATCTATAATCTGACTCTATCTATCTATAATCTGACTCTATATATCTATCTATAATCTGACCCTATCTATCTATCTATCTATCTATAATCTGACCCTATCTATCTATCTATCTATCTATAATCTGACCCTATCTATCTATCTATCTATAATCTGACTCTATCTATTTATCTATAATCTGACTCTATCTATTTATCTATAATCTGACTCTATCTATCTATCTATCTATAATCTGACTATCTATCTATAATCTGACTCTATCTATCTATCTATAATCTGACTCTATCTATCTATAATCTGACTATCTATCTATCTATAATCTGACTATATCTATCTATCTATCTATAATCTGACCCTATCTATCTATCTATCTATCTATAATCTGACTCTATCTATCTATCTATAATCTGACTCTATATCTATCTATCTATAATATGACTATCTATCTATCTATCTATAATCTGACCCTATCTATCTATCTATCTATCTATAATCTGACTCTATCTATCTATCTATAATCTGACTCTATATCTATCTATCTATAATATGACTATCTATCTATCTATCTATCTATCTATAATCTGACCCTATCTATCTATCTATCTATAATCTGACTCTATCTATCTATCTATAATCTGACTCTATATCTATCTATAATATGACTCTATCTATCTATCTATAATCTGACTCTATCTATCTATAATCTGACCTATCTATCTATCTATCTATCTATAATCTGACTCTATCTATCTATCTATAATCTGACTCTATATCTATCTATAATATGACTATCTATCTATAATCTGACCCTATCTATCTATCTATCTATAATCTGACTCTATCTATCTATCTATCTATAATCTGACTCTATATCTATCTATAATATGACTCTATCTATCTATCTATAATCTGACTCTATCTATCTATAATCTGACTCTATATATCTATCTATAATCTGACCCTATCTATCTATCTATCTATCTATAATCTGACCCTATCTATCTATCTATCTATCTATAATCTGACCCTATCTATCTATCTATCTATCTATAATCTGACTCTATCTATTTATCTATAATCTGACTCTATCTATTTATCTATAATCTGACTCTATCTATCTATCTATCTATAATCTGACTATCTATCTATAATCTGACTCTATCTATCTATCTATAATCTGACTCTATCTATCTATAATCTGACTATCTATCTATCTATAATCTGACTCTATCTATCTATCTATCTATCTATAATCTGACCCTATCTATCTATCTATCTATAATCTGACTCTATCTATCTATCTATAATCTGACTCTATATCTATCTATCTATAATATGACTATCTATCTATCTATCTATAATCTGACCCTATCTATCTATCTATCTATAATCTGACTCTATCTATCTATCTATAATCTGACTCTATATCTATCTATAATATGACTCTATCTATCTATCTATCTATAATCTGACTCTATCTATCTATAATCTGACTCTATCTATCTATAATCTGACTATCTATCTATCTATCTATAATCTGACCCTATCTATCTATCTATCTATAATCTGACTCTATCTATCTATCTATAATCTGACTCTATCTATCTATAATCTGACTCTATCTATCTATAATCTGACTCTATCTATCTATCTATCTATAATCTGACCCTATCTATCTATCTATCTATCTATAATCTGACTCTATCTATCTATCTATAATCTGACTCTATATCTATCTATCTATAATATGACTATCTATCTATCTATCTATCTATCTATCTATAATCTGACCCTATCTATCTATCTATCTATAATCTGACTCTATCTATCTATCTATAATCTGACTCTATATCTATCTATAATATGACTCTATCTATCTATCTATAATCTGACTCTATCTATCTATAATCTGACTATCTATCTATCTATCTATAATCTGACCCTATCTATCTATCTATCTATCTATAATCTGACCTATCTATCTATCTATAATCTGACTCTATCTATCTATAATCTGACTCTATCTATCTATCTATCTATAATCTGACTCTATCTATCTATAATCTGACTATCTATCTATCTATAATCTGACTCTATCTATCTATCTATCTATCTATCTATCTATCTATAATCTGACCCTATCTATCTATCTATCTATCTATCTATCTATAATCTGACTCTATCTATCTATCTATAATCTGACTCTATATCTATCTATCTATAATATGACTATCTATCTATCTATCTATCTATAATCTGACCCTATCTATCTATCTATCTATAATCTGACTCTATCTATCTATAATCTGACTCTATATCTATCTATAATATGACTCTATCTATCTATCTATAATCTGACTCTATCTATCTATAATCTGACTCTATCTATCTATCTATCTATAATCTGACTCTATCTATTTATCTATAATCTGACTCTATCTATTTATCTATAATCTGACTCTATCTATCTATCTATAATCTGACTCTATCTATCTATAATCTGACTCTATATATCTATCTATCTATCTATCTATCTATCTATCTATAATCTGACCCTATCTATCTATCTATCTATAATCTGACTCTATCTATCTATAATCTGACCCTATCTATCTATCTATCTATAATCTGACCTATCTATCTATCTATCTATCTATAATCTGACCCTATAATCTGACTATCTATCTATCTATCTATCTATCTATCTATAATCTGACTCTATCTATTTATCTATAATCTGACTCTATCTATTTATCTATAATCTGACTCTATCTATCTATCTATAATCTGACTCTATCTATCTATAATCTGACTCTATCTATCTATCTATCTATAATCTGACTATCTATCTATCTATAATCTGACTCTATCTATCTATCTATAATCTGACCCTATCTATCTATCTATAATCTGACTCTATCTATCTATCTATAATCTGACTCTATATCTATCTATCTATAATATGACTATCTATCTATCTATCTATCTATCTATAATCTGACCCTATCTATCTATCTATCTATAATCTGACTCTATCTATCTATCTATAATCTGACTCTATATCTATCTATAATATGACTCTATCTATCTATCTATAATCTGACTCTATCTATCTATAATCTGACTATCTATCTATCTATCTATAATCTGACCCTATCTATCTATCTATAATCTGACTCTATCTATCTATAATCTGACTCTATATATCTATCTATAATCTGACCCTATCTATCTATCTATCTATCTATAATCTGACCCTATCTATCTATCTATCTATCTATAATCTGACCCTATCTATCTATCTATCTATCTATAATCTGACTCTATATCTATCTATAATATGACTCTATCTATCTATCTATAATCTGACTCTATCTATCTATAATCTGACTATCTATCTATCTATCTATAATCTGACCCTATCTATCTATCTATAATCTGACTCTATCTATCTATAATCTGACTCTATCTATCTATCTATCTATAATCTGACTCTATCTATCTATAATCTGACTATCTATCTATCTATAATCTGACTCTATCTATCTATCTATCTATCTATAATCTGACCCTATCTATCTATCTATCTATAATCTGACTCTATCTATCTATCTATAATCTGACTCTATATCTATCTATCTATAATATGACTATCTATCTATCTATCTATCTATAATCTGACCCTATCTATCTATCTATCTATAATCTGACTCTATCTATCTATCTATAATCTGACTCTATATCTATCTATAATCTGACTCTATCTATCTATCTATAATCTGACTCTATCTATCTATAATCTGACTCTATCTATCTATCTATCTATAATCTGACTCTATCTATTTATCTATAATCTGACTCTATCTATCTATCTATAATCTGACTCTATCTATCTATAATCTGACTCTATCTATCTATAATCTGACTCTATCTATCTATCTATCTATAATCTGACTCTATCTATCTATCTATAATCTGACTCTATCTATCTATCTATAATCTGACTCTATCTATCTATCTATAATCTGACTCTATCTATCTATAATCTGACTCTATATATCTATCTATCTATCTATAATCTGACCCTATCTATCTATCTATCTATCTATAATCTGACTCTATCTATCTATAATCTGACTATCTATCTATCTATAATCTGACCCTATCTATCTATCTATCTATCTATCTATCTATAATCTGACCCTATCTATCTATCTATCTATAATCTGACTCTATCTATCTATAATCTGACTCTATCTATCTATCTATCTATAATCTGACCTATCTATCTATCTATCTATCTATCTATAATCTGACCCTATCTATATATCTATCTATCTATCTATCTATAATCTGACTCTATCTATTTATCTATAATCTGACTCTATCTATCTATCTATAATCTGACTCTATCTATCTATAATCTGACTCTATATATCTATCTATCTATCTATCTATCTATCTATAATCTGACCCTATCTATCTATCTATCTATAATCTGACTCTATCTATCTATAATCTGACCCTATCTATCTATCTATCTATAATCTGACCCTATCTATCTATCTATCTATCTATAATCTGACCCTATAATCTGACTATCTATCTATCTATCTATCTATCTATCTATCTATAATCTGACTCTATCTATTTATCTATAATCTGACTCTATCTATTTATCTATAATCTGACTCTAACTATCTATCTATAATCTGACTCTATCTATCTATAATCTGACTCTATCTATCTATCTATCTATAATCTGACTATCTATCTATCTATAATCTGACTCTATCTATCTATCTATAATCTGACCCTATCTATCTATCTATAATCTGACTCTATCTGTCTATCTATAATCTGACTCTATATCTATCTATCTATAATATGACTATCTATCTATCTATCTATCTATCTATAATCTGACCCTATCTATCTATCTATCTATAATCTGACTCTATCTATCTATCTATCTATAATCTGACTCTATATCTATCTATAATATGACTCTATCTATCTATCTATAATCTGACTCTATCTATCTATAATCTGACTATCTATCTATCTATCTATAATCTGACCCTATCTATCTATCTATAATCTGACTCTATCTATCTATAATCTGACTCTATATATCTATCTATAATCTGACCCTATCTATCTATCTATCTATCTATAATCTGACCCTATCTATCTATCTATCTATCTATAATCTGACCCTATCTATCTATCTATCTATAATCTGACTCTATATCTATCTATAATATGACTCTATCTATCTATCTATAATCTGACTCTATCTATCTATAATCTGACTATCTATCTATCTATCTATAATCTGACCCTATCTATCTATCTATAATCTGACTCTATCTATCTATAATCTGACTCTATCTATTTATCTATAATCTGACTCTATCTATCTATCTATCTATAATCTGACTCTATCTATCTATAATCTGACTCTATCTATCTATCTATCTATCTATAATCTGACTCTATCTATCTATAATCTGACTATCTATCTATCTATAATCTGACTCTATCTATCTATCTATCTATCTATAATCTGACCCTATCTATCTATCTATCTATCTATAATCTGACTCTATCTATCTATCTATAATCTGACTCTATATCTATCTATCTATAATATGACTATCTATCTATCTATAATCTGACCCTATCTATCTATCTATCTATAATCTGACTCTATCTATCTATCTATAATCTGACTCTATATCTATCTATAATATGACTCTATCTATCTATCTATAATCTGACTCTATCTATCTATAATCTGACTCTATCTATCTATCTATCTATAATCTGACTCTATCTATTTATCTATAATCTGACTCTATCTATTTATCTATAATCTGACTCTATCTATCTATAATCTGACTCTATCTATCTATAATCTGACTCTATCTATCTATCTATCTATAATCTGACTCTATCTATTTATCTATAATCTGACTCTATCTATTTATCTATAATCTGACTCTATCTATCTATCTATAATCTGACTCTATCTATCTATAATCTGACTCTATATATCTATCTATCTATCTATAATCTGACCCTATCTATCTATCTATCTATCTATAATCTGACTCTATCTATCTATAATCTGACTATCTATCTATCTATAATCTGACCCTATCTATCTATCTATCTATCTATCTATCTATCTATCTATCTATAATCTGACCCTATCTATCTATCTATCTATAATCTGACTCTATCTATCTATAATCTGACCCTATCTATCTATCTATCTATAATCTGACCCTATCTATCTATCTATCTATCTATCTATCTATCTATAATCTGACCCTATCTATATATCTATCTATCTATCTATCTATAATCTGACTCTATCTATTTATCTATAATCTGACTCTATCTATTTATCTATAATCTGACTCTATCTATCTATCTATAATCTGACTCTATCTATCTATAATCTGACTCTATCTATCTATCTATAATCTGACTATCTATCTATCTATAATCTGACTCTATCTATCTATCTATAATCTGACCCTATCTATCTATCTATCTATCTATCTATAATCTGACTCTATCTATCTATCTATAATCTGACTCTATATCTATCTATCTATAATATGACTATCTATCTATCTATCTATCTATCTATAATCTGACCCTATCTATCTATCTATCTATAATCTGACTCTATCTATCTATCTATCTATAATCTGACTCTATATCTATCTATAATATGACTCTATCTATCTATCTATAATCTGACTCTATCTATAATCTGACTATCTAATCTATCTATAATCTGACCCTATCTATCTATCTATAATCTGACTCTATCTATCTATAATCTGACTATCTATCTATCTATAATCTGACCCTATCTATCTATCTATCTATAATCTGACCCTATCTATCTATCTATCTATAATCTGACCCTATCTATCTATCTATCTATAATCTGACTCTATCTATTTATCTATAATCTGACTCTATCTATTTATCTATAATCTGACTCTATCTATCTATCTATAATCTGACTCTATCTATCTATAATCTGACTCTATATATCTATCTATAATCTGACCCTATCTATCTATCTATCTATCTATAATCTGACCCTATCTATCTATCTATCTATCTATCTATAATCTGACCCTATCTATCTATCTATCTATAATCTGACTCTATCTATTTATCTATAATCTGACTCTATCTATTTATCTATAATCTGACTCTATCTATCTATCTATCTATAATCTGACTATCTATCTATAATCTGACTCTATCTATCTATCTATAATCTGACTCTATCTATCTATAATCTGACTATCTATCTATCTATAATCTGACTATATCTATCTATCTATCTATAATCTGACCCTATCTATCTATCTATCTATCTATAATCTGACTCTATCTATCTATCTATAATCTGACTCTATATCTATCTATCTATAATATGACTATCTATCTATCTATCTATAATCTGACCCTATCTATCTATCTATCTATCTATAATCTGACTCTATCTATCTATCTATAATCTGACTCTATATCTATCTATAATATGACTCTATCTATCTATCTATCTATAATCTGACTCTATCTATCTATAATCTGACTCTATCTATCTATAATCTGACTATCTATCTATCTATCTATAATCTGACCCTATCTATCTATCTATCTATAATCTGACCTATCTATCTATCTATAATCTGACTCTATCTATCTATAATCTGACTCTATCTATCTATAATCTGACTCTATCTATCTATCTATCTATAATCTGACCCTATCTATCTATCTATCTATCTATCTATAATCTGACTCTATCTATCTATCTATAATCTGACTCTATATCTATCTATCTATAATATGACTATCTATCTATCTATCTATCTATAATCTGACCCTATCTATCTATAATCTGACTCTATCTATCTATCTATAATCTGACTCTATATCTATCTATAATATGACTCTATCTATCTATCTATAATCTGACTCTATCTATCTATAATCTGACTATCTATCTATCTATCTATAATCTGACCCTATCTATCTATCTATCTATCTATAATCTGACCCTATCTATCTATCTATAATCTGACTCTATCTATCTATAATCTGACTCTATCTATCTATAATCTGACTCTATCTATCTATCTATCTATAATCTGACTCTATCTATCTATAATCTGACTCTATCTATCTATAATCTGACTCTATCTATCTATCTATCTATCTATCTATCTATCTATAATCTGACCCTATCTATCTATCTATCTATCTATAATCTGACTCTATCTATCTATCTATAATCTGACTCTATATCTATCTATCTATAATATGACTATCTATCTATCTATCTATCTATCTATAATCTGACCCTATCTATCTATCTATCTATCTATAATCTGACTCTATCTATCTATCTATAATCTGACTCTATATCTATCTATAATATGACTCTATCTATCTATCTATAATCTGACTCTATCTATCTATAATCTGACCCTATCTATCTATCTATCTATCTATAATCTGACTCTATCTATCTATCTATAATCTGACTCTATATCTATCTATAATATGACTATCTATCTATAATCTGACCCTATCTATCTATCTATCTATAATCTGACTCTATCTATCTATCTATCTATAATCTGACTCTATATCTATCTATAATATGACTCTATCTATCTATCTATAATCTGACTCTATCTATCTATAATCTGACTCTATATATCTATCTATAATCTGACCCTATCTATCTATCTATCTATCTATAATCTGACCCTATCTATCTATCTATCTATAATCTGACTCTATCTATTTATCTATAATCTGACTCTATCTATTTATCTATAATCTGACTCTATCTATCTATCTATAATCTGACTCTATCTATCTATAATCTGACTCTATATATCTATCTATAATCTGACCCTATCTATCTATCTATAATCTGACCCTATCTATCTATCTATCTATCTATAATCTGACCCTATCTATCTATCTATCTATAATCTGACTCTATCTATCTATCTATAATCTGACTCTATCTATTTATCTATAATCTGACTCTATCTATCTATCTATAATCTGACTCTATCTATCTATAATCTGACTCTATCTATCTATCTATAATCTGACTCTATCTATCTATAATCTGACTATCTATCTATCTATAATCTGACTCTATCTATCTATCTATCTATAATCTGACCCTATCTATCTATCTATCTATCTATCTATAATATGACTATCTATCTATCTATAATCTGACCCTATCTATCTATAATCTGACTCTATCTATCTATCTATAATCTGACTCTATATCTATCTATAATATGACTCTATCTATCTATCTATAATCTGACTCTATCTATCTATAATCTGACTCTATCTATCTATCTATAATCTGACTATCTATCTATCTATCTATAATCTGACCCTATCTATCTATCTATCTATAATCTGACCCTATCTATCTATCTATCTATAATCTGACTCTATCTATCTATCTATCTATAATCTGACTCTATATCTATCTATAATCTGACTCTATCTATCTATCTATAATCTGACTCTATCTATCTATAATCTGACTCTATCTATCTATCTATAATCTGACCCTATCTATCTATCTATCTATCTATAATCTGACCCTATCTATCTATCTATCTATAATCTGACTCTATCTATCTATCTATAATCTGACTCTATCTATCTATCTATAATCTGACTCTATCTATCTATCTATAATCTGACTCTATCTATCTATAATCTGACTCTATCTATCTATCTATAATCTGACTCTATCTATCTATCTATAATCTGACCCTATCTATCTATCTATCTATCTATAATCTGACCCTATCTATCTATCTATCTATAATCTGACTCTATCTATCTATCTATAATCTGACTCTATCTATCTATCTATAATCTGACTCTATCTATCTATCTATAATCTGACTCTATCTATCTATAATCTGACTCTATCTATCTATCTATAATCTGACTCTATCTATCTATAATCTGACTCTATCTATCTATCTATAATCTGACTATCTATCTATCTATCTATAATCTGACCCTATCTATCTATCTATCTATAATCTGACTATCTATCTATCTATAATCTGACCCTATCTATCTATCTATAATCTGACTCTATCTATCTATAATCTGACTATCTATCTATCTATAATCTGACCCTATCTATCTATCTATCTATAATCTGACCCTATCTATCTATCTATAATCTGACTCTATCTATCTATCTATAATCTGACTCTATCTATTTATCTATAATCTGACTCTATCTATCTATCTATCTATAATCTGACTCTATATCTATCTATAATCTGACTCTATCTATCTATCTATCTATCTATCTATAATCTGACTCTATCTATCTATAATCTGACTCTATCTATCTATCTATCTATAATCTGACTCTATCTATCTATCTATAATCTGACCCTATCTATCTATCTATAATCTGACTATCTATCTATAATCTGACTATCTATTTATCTATAATCTGACTCTATCTATCTATCTATAATCTGACTCTATCTATCTATAATCTGACCCTATCTATCTATCTATCTATCTATCTATCTATCTATCTATCTATAATCTGACTCTATCTATCTATCTATCTATCTATAATCTGACTCTATATCTATCTATCTATAATATGACTATCTATCTATCTATCTATAATCTGACTCTATCTATCTATAATCTGACTATCTATCTATCTATAATCTGACTCTATCTATCTATCTATCTATAATCTGACCCTATCTATCTATCTATCTATCTATAATATGACTATCTATCTATCTATAATCTGACCCTATCTATCTATAATCTGACTCTATCTATCTATCTATAATCTGACTCTATATCTATCTATAATATGACTCTATCTATCTATCTATAATCTGACTCTATCTATCTATAATCTGACTCTATCTATCTATCTATAATCTGACTATCTATCTATCTATCTATAATCTGACTCTATCTATCTATCTATCTATCTATCTATAATCTGACTCTATCTATCTATAATCTGACTATCTATCTATCTATAATCTGACCCTATCTATCTATCTATCTATCTATCTATCTATCTATCTATCTATCTATAATCTGACCCTATCTATCTATCTATCTATAATCTGACTCTATCTATTTATCTATAATCTGACTCTTATCTATTTATCTATAATCTGACTCTATCTATCTATAATCTGACTCTATCTATCTATAATCTGACTATCTATCTATCTATAATCTGACCCTATCTATCTATCTATAATCTGACTCTATCTATCTATAATCTGACTATCTATCTATCTATAATCTGACCCTATCTATCTATCTATCTATAATCTGACCCTATCTATTTATCTATAATCTGACTCTATCTATTTATCTATAATCTGACTCTATCTATTTATCTATAATCTGACTCTATCTATCTATCTATCTATAATCTGACTCTATATCTATCTATAATATGACTCTATCTATCTATCTATGTATCTATCTATAATCTGACTCTATCTATCTATAATCTGACTCTATCTATCTATCTATCTATAATCTGACTCTATCTATCTATCTATAATCTGACCCTATCTATCTATCTATAATCTGACTATCTATCTATAATCTGACTATCTATTTATCTATAATCTGACTCTATCTATCTATCTATAATCTGACTCTATCTATCTATAATCTGACCCTATCTATCTATCTATCTATCTATCTATCTATCTATAATCTGACTCTATCTATCTATCTATCTATCTATAATCTGACTCTATATCTATCTATCTATAATATGACTATCTATCTATCTATCTATAATCTGACTCTATCTATCTATAATCTGACTATCTATCTATCTATAATCTGACCCTATCTATCTATCTATCTATCTATCTATCTATCTATAATCTGACCCTATCTATATATCTATCTATAATCTGACTCTATCTATCTATAATCTGACTCTGTCTATCTATCTATCTATCTATAATCTGACTCTATCTATCTATAATCTGACTCTATCTATCTATCTATCTATAATCTGACCCTATCTATCTATCTATCTATCTATAATCTGACTATCTATCTATCTATCTATCTATAATCTGACTCTATATCTATCTATCTATAATATGACTATCTATCTATCTATAATCTGACTCTATCTATCTATAATCTGACTATCTATCTATCTATAATCTGACCCTATCTATCTATCTATAATCTGACTCTATCTATTTATCTATAATCTGACTCTATCTATCTATCTATAATCTGACTCTATCTATCTATCTATAATCTGACTCTATCTATCTATAATCTGACTCTATCTATCTATCTATAATCTGACTCTATCTATCTATAATCTGACCCTATCTATCTATAATCTGACTCTATCTATCTATCTATCTATAATCTGACTCTATCTATCTATAATCTGACTCTATCTATCTATCTATCTATAATCTGACTCTATCTATCTATAATCTGACTATCTATCTATCTATAATCTGACTCTATCTATCTATCTATCTATAATCTGACCCTATCTATCTATCTATCTATCTATCTATAATCTGACTCTATCTATCTATCTATAATCTGACTCTATATCTATCTATCTATAATATGACTATCTATCTATCTATCTATCTATCTATAATCTGACCCTATCTATCTATCTATCTATAATCTGACTCTATCTATCTATAATCTGACTCTATATCTATCTATAATATGACTCTATCTATCTATCTATAATCTGACTCTATCTATCTATAATCTGACTCTATCTATCTATCTATCTATAATCTGACTCTATCTATTTATCTATAATCTGACTCTATCTATTTATCTATAATCTGACTCTATCTATCTATCTATAATCTGACTCTATCTATCTATAATCTGACTCTATATATCTATCTATCTATCTATCTATCTATCTATCTATAATCTGACCCTATCTATCTATCTATCTATAATCTGACTCTATCTATCTATAATCTGACCCTATCTATCTATCTATCTATAATCTGACCCTATCTATCTATCTATCTATCTATAATCTGACCCTATAATCTGACTATCTATCTATCTATCTATCTATCTATCTATCTATAATCTGACTCTATCTATTTATCTATAATCTGACTCTATCTATTTATCTATAATCTGACTCTAACTATCTATCTATAATCTGACTCTATCTATCTATAATCTGACTCTATCTATCTATCTATCTATAATCTGACTATCTATCTATCTATAATCTGACTCTATCTATCTATCTATAATCTGACCCTATCTATCTATCTATAATCTGACTCTATCTGTCTATCTATAATCTGACTCTATATCTATCTATCTATAATATGACTATCTATCTATCTATCTATCTATCTATAATCTGACCCTATCTATCTATCTATCTATAATCTGACTCTATCTATCTATCTATAATCTGACTCTATATCTATCTATAATATGACTCTATCTATCTATCTATAATCTGACTCTATCTATCTATAATCTGACTATCTATCTATCTATCTATAATCTGACCCTATCTATCTATCTATAATCTGACTCTATCTATCTATAATCTGACTCTATATATCTATCTATAATCTGACCCTATCTATCTATCTATCTATCTATAATCTGACCCTATCTATCTATCTATCTATCTATAATCTGACCCTATCTATCTATCTATCTATAATCTGACTCTATATCTATCTATAATATGACTCTATCTATCTATCTATAATCTGACTCTATCTATCTATAATCTGACTATCTATCTATCTATCTATAATCTGACCCTATCTATCTATCTATAATCTGACTCTATCTATCTATAATCTGACTCTATCTATCTATCTATCTATAATCTGACTCTATCTATCTATAATCTGACTATCTATCTATCTATAATCTGACTCTATCTATCTATCTATCTATCTATCTATAATCTGACCCTATCTATCTATCTATCTATAATCTGACTCTATCTATCTATCTATAATCTGACTCTATATCTATCTATCTATAATATGACTATCTATCTATCTATCTATCTATAATCTGACCCTATCTATCTATCTATCTATAATCTGACTCTATCTATCTATCTATAATCTGACTCTATATCTATCTATAATATGACTCTATCTATCTATCTATAATCTGACTCTATCTATCTATAATCTGACTCTATCTATCTATCTATCTATAATCTGACTCTATCTGTTTATCTATAATCTGACTCTATCTATTTATCTATAATCTGACTCTATCTATCTATAATCTGACTCTATCTATCTATAATCTGACTCTATCTATCTATCTATCTATAATCTGACTCTATCTATTTATCTATAATCTGACTCTATCTATTTATCTATAATCTGACTCTATCTATCTATCTATAATCTGACTCTATCTATCTATAATCTGACTCTATATATCTATCTATCTATCTATAATCTGACCCTATCTATCTATCTATCTATCTATAATCTGACTCTATCTATCTATAATCTGACTATCTATCTATCTATAATCTGACCCTATCTATCTATCTATCTATCTATCTATCTATCTATAATCTGACCCTATCTATCTATCTATCTATAATCTGACTCTATCTATCTATAATCTGACCCTATCTATCTATCTATCTATCTATCTATAATCTGACCCTATCTATCTATCTATCTATCTATCTATAATCTGACCCTATCTATATATCTATCTATCTATCTATCTATAATCTGACTCTATCTATTTATCTATAATCTGACTCTATCTATTTATCTATAATCTGACTCTATCTATCTATCTATAATCTGACTCTATCTATCTATAATCTGACTCTATCTATCTATCTATAATCTGACTATCTATCTATCTATAATCTGACTCTATCTATCTATCTATAATCTGACCCTATCTATCTATCTATCTATCTATAATCTGACTCTATCTGTCTATCTATAATCTGACTCTATATCTATCTATCTATAATATGACTATCTATCTATCTATCTATCTATAATCTGACCCTATCTATCTATCTATCTATAATCTGACTCTATCTATCTATCTATCTATAATCTGACTCTATATCTATCTATAATATGACTCTATCTATCTATCTATAATCTGACTCTATCTATAATCTGACTATCTATCTATCTATCTATAATCTGACCCTATCTATCTATCTATAATCTGACTCTATCTATCTATAATCTGACTATCTATCTATCTATAATCTGACCCTATCTATCTATCTATCTATAATCTGACCCTATCTATCTATCTATCTATAATCTGACTCTATCTATTTATCTATAATCTGACTCTATCTATTTATCTATAATCTGACTCTATCTATCTATCTATAATCTGACTCTATCTATCTATAATCTGACTCTATATATCTATCTATAATCTGACCCTATCTATCTATCTATCTATCTATAATCTGACCCTATCTATCTATCTATCTATCTATCTATAATCTGACCCTATCTATCTATCTATAATCTGACTCTATCTATTTATCTATAATCTGACTCTATCTATTTATCTATAATCTGACTCTATCTATCTATCTATCTATAATCTGACTATCTATCTATAATCTGACTCTATCTATCTATCTATAATCTGACTCTATCTATAATCTGACTATCTATCTATCTATAATCTGACTCTATCTATCTATCTATCTATCTATAATCTGACCCTATCTATCTATCTATCTATAATCTGACTCTATCTATCTATCTATAATCTGACTCTATATCTATCTATCTATAATATGACTATCTATCTATCTATCTATAATCTGACCCTATCTATCTATCTATCTATAATCTGACTCTATCTATCTATCTATAATCTGACTCTATATCTATCTATAATATGACTCTATCTATCTATCTATCTATAATCTGACTCTATCTATCTATAATCTGACTCTATCTATCTATAATCTGACTATCTATCTATCTATCTATAATCTGACCCTATCTATCTATCTATCTATAATCTGACCCTATCTATCTATCTATAATCTGACTCTATCTATCTATAATCTGACCCTATCTATCTATCTATAATCTGACTCTATCTATCTATAATCTGACTCTATCTATCTATCTATCTATAATCTGACTCTATCTATCTATAATCTGACTATCTATCTATCTATAATCTGACTCTATCTATCTATCTATCTATCTATCTATCTATCTATAATCTGACCCTATCTATCTATCTATCTATCTATCTATCTATAATCTGACTCTATCTATCTATCTATAATCTGACTCTATATCTATCTATCTATAATATGACTATCTATCTATCTATCTATCTATCTATAATCTGACCCTATCTATCTATCTATCTATAATCTGACTCTATCTATCTATCTATAATCTGACTCTATCTATCTATAATCTGACTATCTATCTATCTATAATCTGACTCTATCTATCTATCTATCTATCTATCTATCTATAATCTGACCCTATCTATCTATCTATCTATCTATAATCTGACTCTATCTATCTATCTATAATCTGACTCTATATCTATCTATCTATAATATGACTATCTATCTATCTATCTATCTATAATCTGACCCTATCTATCTATCTATCTATCTATAATCTGACTCTATCTATCTATCTATAATCTGACTCTATATCTATCTATAATATGACTCTATCTATCTATCTATAATCTGACTCTATCTATCTATAATCTGACTCTATCTATCTATAATCTGACTATCTATCTATCTATAATCTGACCCTATCTATCTATCTATCTATAATCTGACCCTATCTATCTATCTATAATCTGACTCTATCTATCTATAATCTGACTCTATCTATCTATAATCTGACTCTATCTATCTATCTATCTATAATCTGACTCTATCTATCTATAATCTGACTCTATCTATCTATCTATCTATCTATCTATCTATAATCTGACTCTATATCTCTCTATCTATAATCTGACTCTATATCTATCTATAATATGACTCTATCTATCTATCTATAATCTGACTCTATCTATCTATAATCTGACCCTATCTATCTATCTATCTATAATCTGACTCTATATCTATCTATAATATGACTCTATCTATCTATCTATAATCTGACTCTATCTATAATCTGACTATCTATCTATCTATCTATAATCTGACCCTATCTATCTATCTATAATCTGACTCTATCTATCTATAATCTGACTATCTATCTATCTATAATCTGACCCTATCTATCTATCTATCTATAATCTGACCCTATCTATCTATCTATCTATAATCTGACTCTATCTATTTATCTATAATCTGACTCTATCTATTTATCTATAATCTGACTCTATCTATCTATCTATAATCTGACTCTATCTATCTATAATCTGACTCTATATATCTATCTATAATCTGACCCTATCTATCTATCTATCTATCTATAATCTGACCCTATCTATCTATCTATCTATCTATCTATAATCTGACCCTATCTATCTATCTATAATCTGACTCTATCTATTTATCTATAATCTGACTCTATCTATTTATCTATAATCTGACTCTATCTATCTATCTATCTATAATCTGACTATCTATCTATAATCTGACTCTATCTATCTATCTATAATCTGACTCTATCTATCTATAATCTGACTATCTATCTATCTATAATCTGACTCTATCTATCTATCTATCTATCTATAATCTGACCCTATCTATCTATCTATCTATAATCTGACTCTATCTATCTATCTATAATCTGACTCTATATCTATCTATCTATAATATGACTATCTATCTATCTATCTATAATCTGACCCTATCTATCTATCTATCTATAATCTGACTCTATCTATCTATCTATAATCTGACTCTATATCTATCTATAATATGACTCTATCTATCTATCTATCTATAATCTGACTCTATCTATCTATAATCTGACTCTATCTATCTATAATCTGACTATCTATCTATCTATCTATAATCTGACCCTATCTATCTATCTATCTATAATCTGACCCTATCTATCTATCTATAATCTGACTCTATCTATCTATAATCTGACTCTATCTATCTATCTATAATCTGACTCTATCTATCTATAATCTGACTCTATCTATCTATCTATCTATAATCTGACTCTATCTATCTATAATCTGACTATCTATCTATCTATAATCTGACTCTATCTATCTATCTATCTATCTATCTATCTATCTATAATCTGACCCTATCTATCTATCTATCTATCTATCTATCTATAATCTGACTCTATCTATCTATCTATAATCTGACTCTATATCTATCTATCTATAATATGACTATCTATCTATCTATCTATCTATCTATAATCTGACCCTATCTATCTATCTATCTATAATCTGACTCTATCTATCTATCTATAATCTGACTCTATCTATCTATAATCTGACTATCTATCTATCTATAATCTGACTCTATCTATCTATCTATCTATCTATCTATCTATAATCTGACCCTATCTATCTATCTATCTATCTATAATCTGACTCTATCTATCTATCTATAATCTGACTCTATATCTATCTATCTATAATATGACTATCTATCTATCTATCTATCTATAATCTGACCCTATCTATCTATCTATCTATCTATAATCTGACTCTATCTATCTATCTATAATCTGACTCTATATCTATCTATAATATGACTCTATCTATCTATCTATAATCTGACCCTATCTATCTATCTATAATCTGACTCTATCTATCTATAATCTGACTCTATCTATCTATAATCTGACTCTATCTATCTATCTATCTATAATCTGACTCTATCTATCTATAATCTGACTCTATCTATCTATCTATCTATCTATCTATAATCTGACTCTATATCTATCTATCTATAATATGACTATCTATCTATCTATCTATCTATCTATAATCTGACCCTATCTATCTATCTATCTATAATCTGACTCTATCTATCTATCTATAATCTGACTCTATATCTATCTATAATATGACTCTATCTATCTATCTATAATCTGACTCTATCTATCTATAATCTGACCCTATCTATCTATCTATCTATCTATAATCTGACTCTATCTGTCTATCTATAATCTGACTCTATATCTATCTATAATATGACTATCTATCTATAATCTGACCCTATCTATCTATCTATCTATAATCTGACTCTATCTATCTATCTATCTATAATCTGACTCTATATCTATCTATAATATGACTCTATCTATCTATCTATAATCTGACTCTATCTATCTATAATCTGACTCTATATATCTATCTATAATCTGACCCTATCTATCTATCTATCTATCTATAATCTGACCCTATCTATCTATCTATCTATCTATAATCTGACCCTATCTATCTATCTATCTATCTATAATCTGACTCTATCTATTTATCTATAATCTGACTCTATCTATTTATCTATAATCTGACTCTATCTATCTATCTATCTATAATCTGACTATCTATCTATAATCTGACTCTATCTATCTATCTATAATCTGACTCTATCTATCTATAATCTGACTATCTATCTATCTATAATCTGACTCTATCTATCTATCTATCTATCTATAATCTGACCCTATCTATCTATCTATCTATAATCTGACTCTATCTATCTATCTATAATCTGACTCTATATCTATCTATAATATGACTATCTATCTATCTATCTATAATCTGACCCTATCTATCTATCTATCTATAATCTGACTCTATCTATCTATCTATAATCTGACTCTATATCTATCTATAATATGACTCTATCTATCTATCTATCTATAATCTGACTCTATCTATCTATAATCTGACTCTATCTATCTATAATCTGACTATCTATCTATCTATCTATCTATAATCTGACCCTATCTATCTATCTATCTATAATCTGACCCTATCTATCTATCTATAATCTGACTCTATCTATCTATAATCTGACTCTATCTATCTATAATCTGACTCTATCTATCTATCTATCTATAATCTGACCCTATCTATCTATCTATCTATCTATAATCTGACTCTATCTATCTATCTATAATCTGACTCTATATCTATCTATCTATAATATGACTATCTATCTATCTATCTATAATCTGACCCTATCTATCTATCTATCTATAATCTGACTCTATCTATCTATCTATAATCTGACTCTATATCTATCTATAATATGACTCTATCTATCTATCTATAATCTGACTCTATCTATCTATAATCTGACTATCTATCTATCTATCTATAATCTGACCCTATCTATCTATCTATCTATCTATAATCTGACCCTATCTATCTATCTATAATCTGACTCTATCTATCTATAATCTGACTCTATCTATCTATCTATCTATAATCTGACTCTATCTATCTATAATCTGACTATCTATCTATCTATAATCTGACTCTATCTATCTATCTATCTATCTATCTATCTATAATCTGACCCTATCTATCTATCTATCTATCTATCTATCTATCTATAATCTGACTCTATCTATCTATCTATAATCTGACTCTATATCTATCTATCTATAATATGACTATCTATCTATCTATCTATCTATAATCTGACCCTATCTATCTATCTATCTATAATCTGACTCTATCTATCTATAATCTGACTCTATCTATCTATAATCTGACTCTATCTATCTATCTATCTATCTATCTATAATCTGACCCTATCTATCTATCTATCTATCTATAATCTGACTCTATCTATCTATCTATAATCTGACTCTATATCTATCTATCTATAATATGACTATCTATCTATCTATCTATCTATCTATAATCTGACCCTATCTATCTATCTATCTATAATCTGACTCTATCTATCTATCTATAATCTGACTCTATATCTATCTATAATATGACTCTATCTATCTATCTATAATCTGACTCTATCTATCTATAATCTGACCCTATCTATCTATCTATCTATCTATAATCTGACTCTATCTGTCTATCTATAATCTGACTCTATATCTATCTATAATATGACTATCTATCTATAATCTGACCCTATCTATCTATCTATCTATAATCTGACTCTATCTATCTATCTATCTATAATCTGACTCTATATCTATCTATAATATGACTCTATCTATCTATCTATAATCTGACTCTATCTATCTATAATCTGACTCTATATATCTATCTATAATCTGACCCTATCTATCTATCTATCTATCTATAATCTGACCCTATCTATCTATCTATCTATCTATAATCTGACCCTATCTATCTATCTATCTATCTATAATCTGACTCTATCTATTTATCTATAATCTGACTCTATCTATTTATCTATAATCTGACTCTATCTATCTATCTATCTATAATCTGACTATCTATCTATAATCTGACTCTATCTATCTATCTATAATCTGACTCTATCTATCTATAATCTGACTATCTATCTATCTATAATCTGACTCTATCTATCTATCTATCTATCTATAATCTGACCCTATCTATCTATCTATCTATAATCTGACTCTATCTATCTATCTATAATCTGACTCTATATCTATCTATCTATAATATGACTATCTATCTATCTATCTATAATCTGACCCTATCTATCTATCTATCTATAATCTGACTCTATCTATCTATCTATAATCTGACTCTATATCTATCTATAATATGACTCTATCTATCTATCTATCTATAATCTGACTCTATCTATCTATAATCTGACTCTATCTATCTATAATCTGACTATCTATCTATCTATCTATAATCTGACCCTATCTATCTATCTATCTATAATCTGACCCTATCTATCTATCTATAATCTGACTCTATCTATCTATAATCTGACTCTATCTATCTATAATCTGACTCTATCTATCTATCTATCTATAATCTGACCCTATCTATCTATCTATCTATCTATAATCTGACTCTATCTATCTATCTATAATCTGACTCTATATCTATCTATCTATAATATGACTATCTATCTATCTATCTATCTATCTATCTATAATCTGACCCTATCTATCTATCTATCTATAATCTGACTCTATCTATCTATCTATAATCTGACTCTATATCTATCTATAATATGACTCTATCTATCTATCTATAATCTGACTCTATCTATCTATAATCTGACTATCTATCTATCTATCTATAATCTGACCCTATCTATCTATCTATCTATCTATAATCTGACCCTATCTATCTATCTATAATCTGACTCTATCTATCTATAATCTGACTCTATCTATCTATCTATCTATAATCTGACTCTATCTATCTATAATCTGACTATCTATCTATCTATAATCTGACTCTATCTATCTATCTATCTATCTATCTATCTATCTATAATCTGACCCTATCTATCTATCTATCTATCTATCTATCTATAATCTGACTCTATCTATCTATCTATAATCTGACTCTATATCTATCTATCTATAATATGACTATCTATCTATCTATCTATCTATAATCTGACCCTATCTATCTATCTATCTATAATCTGACTCTATCTATCTATAATCTGACTCTATATCTATCTATAATATGACTCTATCTATCTATCTATAATCTGACTCTATCTATCTATAATCTGACTCTATCTATCTATCTATCTATAATCTGACTCTATCTATTTATCTATAATCTGACTCTATCTATTTATCTATAATCTGACTCTATCTATCTATCTATAATCTGACTCTATCTATCTATAATCTGACTCTATATATCTATCTATCTATCTATCTATCTATCTATAATCTGACCCTATCTATCTATCTATCTATAATCTGACTCTATCTATCTATAATCTGACCCTATCTATCTATCTATCTATAATCTGACCCTATCTATCTATCTATCTATCTATAATCTGACCCTATAATCTGACTATCTATCTATCTATCTATCTATCTATCTATAATCTGACTCTATCTATTTATCTATAATCTGACTCTATCTATTTATCTATAATCTGACTCTAACTATCTATCTATAATCTGACTCTATCTATCTATAATCTGACTCTATCTATCTATCTATCTATAATCTGACTATCTATCTATCTATAATCTGACTCTATCTATCTATCTATAATCTGACCCTATCTATCTATCTATAATCTGACTCTATCTGTCTATCTATAATCTGACTCTATATCTATCTATCTATAATATGACTATCTATCTATCTATCTATCTATCTATAATCTGACCCTATCTATCTATCTATCTATAATCTGACTCTATCTATCTATCTATAATCTGACTCTATATCTATCTATAATATGACTCTATCTATCTATCTATAATCTGACTCTATCTATCTATAATCTGACTATCTATCTATCTATCTATAATCTGACCCTATCTATCTATCTATAATCTGACTCTATCTATCTATAATCTGACTCTATATATCTATCTATAATCTGACCCTATCTATCTATCTATCTATCTATAATCTGACCCTATCTATCTATCTATCTATCTATAATCTGACCCTATCTATCTATCTATCTATCTATAATCTGACTCTATATCTATCTATAATATGACTCTATCTATCTATCTATAATCTGACTCTATCTATCTATAATCTGACTATCTATCTATCTATCTATAATCTGACCCTATCTATCTATCTATAATCTGACTCTATCTATCTATAATCTGACTCTATCTATCTATCTATCTATAATCTGACTCTATCTATCTATAATCTGACTATCTATCTATCTATAATCTGACTCTATCTATCTATCTATCTATCTATAATCTGACCCTATCTATCTATCTATCTATAATCTGACTCTATCTATCTATCTATAATCTGACTCTATATCTATCTATCTATAATATGACTATCTATCTATCTATCTATCTATAATCTGACCCTATCTATCTATCTATCTATAATCTGACTCTATCTATCTATCTATAATCTGACTCTATATCTATCTATAATATGACTCTATCTATCTATCTATAATCTGACTCTATCTATCTATAATCTGACTCTATCTATCTATCTATCTATAATCTGACTCTATCTGTTTATCTATAATCTGACTCTATCTATTTATCTATAATCTGACTCTATCTATCTATAATCTGACTCTATCTATCTATAATCTGACTCTATCTATCTATCTATCTATAATCTGACTCTATCTATTTATCTATAATCTGACTCTATCTATTTATCTATAATCTGACTCTATCTATCTATCTATAATCTGACTCTATCTATCTATAATCTGACTCTATATATCTATCTATCTATCTATAATCTGACCCTATCTATCTATCTATCTATCTATAATCTGACTCTATCTATCTATAATCTGACTATCTATCTATCTATAATCTGACCCTATCTATCTATCTATCTATCTATCTATCTATAATCTGACCCTATCTATCTATCTATCTATAATCTGACTCTATC
>JALXFT010001614.1:0-46306 GCA_023376895.1 Aspiorhynchus laticeps
TATCTATAATCTGACCCTATCTATCTATCTATCTATAATCTGACCCTATCTATCTATCTATCTATCTATCTATAATCTGACCCTATCTATATATCTATCTATCTATCTATCTATAATCTGACTCTATCTATTTATCTATAATCTGACTCTATCTATTTATCTATAATCTGACTCTATCTATCTATCTATAATCTGACTCTATCTATCTATAATCTGACTCTATCTATCTATCTATAATCTGACTATCTATCTATCTATAATCTGACTCTATCTATCTATCTATAATCTGACCCTATCTATCTATCTATCTATCTATAATCTGACTCTATCTGTCTATCTATAATCTGACTCTATATCTATCTATCTATAATATGACTATCTATCTATCTATCTATCTATAATCTGACCCTATCTATCTATCTATCTATAATCTGACTCTATCTATCTATCTATCTATAATCTGACTCTATATCTATCTATAATATGACTCTATCTATCTATCTATAATCTGACTCTATCTATAATCTGACTATCTATCTATCTATCTATAATCTGACCCTATCTATCTATCTATAATCTGACTCTATCTATCTATAATCTGACTATCTATCTATCTATAATCTGACCCTATCTATCTATCTATCTATAATCTGACCCTATCTATCTATCTATCTATCTATAATCTGACTCTATCTATTTATCTATAATCTGACTCTATCTATTTATCTATAATCTGACTCTATCTATCTATCTATAATCTGACTCTATCTATCTATAATCTGACTCTATATATCTATCTATAATCTGACCCTATCTATCTATCTATCTATCTATAATCTGACCCTATCTATCTATCTATCTATCTATCTATAATCTGACCCTATCTATCTATCTATAATCTGACTCTATCTATTTATCTATAATCTGACTCTATCTATTTATCTATAATCTGACTCTATCTATCTATCTATCTATAATCTGACTATCTATCTATAATCTGACTCTATCTATCTATCTATAATCTGACTCTATCTATCTATAATCTGACTATCTATCTATCTATAATCTGACTATATCTATCTATCTATCTATAATCTGACCCTATCTATCTATCTATCTATCTATAATCTGACTCTATCTATCTATCTATAATCTGACTCTATATCTATCTATCTATAATATGACTATCTATCTATCTATCTATAATCTGACCCTATCTATCTATCTATAATCTGACTCTATCTATCTATCTATAATCTGACTCTATATCTATCTATAATATGACTCTATCTATCTATCTATCTATAATCTGACTCTATCTATCTATAATCTGACTCTATCTATCTATAATCTGACTATCTATCTATCTATCTATAATCTGACCCTATCTATCTATCTATCTATAATCTGACCCTATCTATCTATCTATAATCTGACTCTATCTATCTATAATCTGACTCTATCTATCTATAATCTGACTCTATCTATCTATCTATCTATAATCTGACCCTATCTATCTATCTATCTATAATCTGACTCTATCTATCTATCTATAATCTGACTCTATATCTATCTATCTATAATATGACTATCTATCTATCTATCTATCTATAATCTGACCCTATCTATCTATCTATCTATAATCTGACTCTATCTATCTATCTATAATCTGACTCTATATCTATCTATAATATGACTCTATCTATCTATCTATAATCTGACTCTATCTATCTATAATCTGACTATCTATCTATCTATCTATAATCTGACCCTATCTATCTATCTATCTATCTATAATCTGACCCTATCTATCTATCTATCTATAATCTGACTCTATCTATCTATCTATAATCTGACTCTATATCTATCTATAATATGACTCTATCTATCTATCTATAATCTGACTCTATCTATCTATAATCTGACCCTATCTATCTATCTATCTATCTATAATCTGACTCTATCTGTCTATCTATAATCTGACTCTATATCTATCTATAATATGACTATCTATCTATAATCTGACCCTATCTATCTATCTATCTATAATCTGACTCTATCTATCTATCTATCTATAATCTGACTCTATATCTATCTATAATATGACTCTATCTATCTATCTATAATCTGACTCTATCTATCTATAATCTGACTCTATATATCTATCTATAATCTGACCCTATCTATCTATCTATCTATCTATAATCTGACCCTATCTATCTATCTATCTATCTATAATCTGACCCTATCTATCTATCTATCTATCTATAATCTGACTCTATCTATTTATCTATAATCTGACTCTATCTATTTATCTATAATCTGACTCTATCTATCTATCTATCTATAATCTGACTATCTATCTATAATCTGACTCTATCTATCTATCTATAATCTGACTCTATCTATCTATAATCTGACTATCTATCTATCTATAATCTGACTCTATCTATCTATCTATCTATCTATAATCTGACCCTATCTATCTATCTATCTATAATCTGACTCTATCTATCTATCTATAATCTGACTCTATATCTATCTATCTATAATATGACTATCTATCTATCTATCTATAATCTGACCCTATCTATCTATCTATCTATAATCTGACTCTATCTATCTATCTATAATCTGACTCTATATCTATCTATAATATGACTCTATCTATCTATCTATCTATAATCTGACTCTATCTATCTATAATCTGACTCTATCTATCTATAATCTGACTATCTATCTATCTATCTATAATCTGACCCTATCTATCTATCTATCTATAATCTGACCCTATCTATCTATCTATAATCTGACTCTATCTATCTATAATCTGACTCTATCTATCTATAATCTGACTCTATCTATCTATCTATCTATAATCTGACCCTATCTATCTATCTATCTATCTATAATCTGACTCTATCTATCTATCTATAATCTGACTCTATATCTATCTATCTATAATATGACTATCTATCTATCTATCTATCTATCTATAATCTGACCCTATCTATCTATCTATCTATAATCTGACTCTATCTATCTATCTATAATCTGACTCTATATCTATCTATAATATGACTCTATCTATCTATCTATAATCTGACTCTATCTATCTATAATCTGACTATCTATCTATCTATCTATAATCTGACCCTATCTATCTATCTATCTATCTATAATCTGACCCTATCTATCTATCTATAATCTGACTCTATCTATCTATAATCTGACTCTATCTATCTATCTATCTATAATCTGACTCTATCTATCTATAATCTGACTATCTATCTATAATCTGACTCTATCTATCTATCTATCTATCTATCTATCTATCTATAATCTGACCCTATCTATCTATCTATCTATCTATCTATCTATAATCTGACTCTATCTATCTATCTATAATCTGACTCTATATCTATCTATCTATAATATGACTATCTATCTATCTATCTATCTATAATCTGACCCTATCTATCTATCTATCTATAATCTGACTCTATCTATCTATAATCTGACTCTATCTATCTATAATCTGACTCTATCTATCTATCTATCTATCTATCTATAATCTGACCCTATCTATCTATCTATCTATCTATAATCTGACTCTATCTATCTATCTATAATCTGACTCTATATCTATCTATCTATAATATGACTATCTATCTATCTATCTATCTATCTATAATCTGACCCTATCTATCTATCTATCTATAATCTGACTCTATCTATCTATCTATAATCTGACTCTATATCTATCTATAATATGACTCTATCTATCTATCTATAATCTGACTCTATCTATCTATAATCTGACCCTATCTATCTATCTATCTATCTATAATCTGACTCTATCTGTCTATCTATAATCTGACTCTATATCTATCTATAATATGACTATCTATCTATAATCTGACCCTATCTATCTATCTATCTATAATCTGACTCTATCTATCTATCTATCTATAATCTGACTCTATATCTATCTATAATATGACTCTATCTATCTATCTATAATCTGACTCTATCTATCTATAATCTGACTCTATATATCTATCTATAATCTGACCCTATCTATCTATCTATCTATCTATAATCTGACCCTATCTATCTATCTATCTATCTATAATCTGACCCTATCTATCTATCTATCTATCTATAATCTGACTCTATCTATTTATCTATAATCTGACTCTATCTATTTATCTATAATCTGACTCTATCTATCTATCTATCTATAATCTGACTATCTATCTATAATCTGACTCTATCTATCTATCTATAATCTGACTCTATCTATCTATAATCTGACTATCTATCTATCTATAATCTGACTCTATCTATCTATCTATCTATCTATAATCTGACCCTATCTATCTATCTATCTATAATCTGACTCTATCTATCTATCTATAATCTGACTCTATATCTATCTATCTATAATATGACTATCTATCTATCTATCTATAATCTGACCCTATCTATCTATCTATCTATAATCTGACTCTATCTATCTATCTATAATCTGACTCTATATCTATCTATAATATGACTCTATCTATCTATCTATCTATAATCTGACTCTATCTATCTATAATCTGACTCTATCTATCTATAATCTGACTATCTATCTATCTATCTATAATCTGACCCTATCTATCTATCTATCTATAATCTGACCCTATCTATCTATCTATAATCTGACTCTATCTATCTATAATCTGACTCTATCTATCTATAATCTGACTCTATCTATCTATCTATCTATAATCTGACCCTATCTATCTATCTATCTATCTATAATCTGACTCTATCTATCTATCTATAATCTGACTCTATATCTATCTATCTATAATATGACTATCTATCTATCTATCTATCTATCTATAATCTGACCCTATCTATCTATCTATCTATAATCTGACTCTATCTATCTATCTATAATCTGACTCTATATCTATCTATAATATGACTCTATCTATCTATCTATAATCTGACTCTATCTATCTATAATCTGACTATCTATCTATCTATCTATAATCTGACCCTATCTATCTATCTATCTATCTATAATCTGACCCTATCTATCTATCTATAATCTGACTCTATCTATCTATAATCTGACTCTATCTATCTATCTATCTATAATCTGACTCTATCTATCTATAATCTGACTATCTATCTATCTATAATCTGACTCTATCTATCTATCTATCTATCTATCTATCTATCTATCTATCTATAATCTGACCCTATCTATCTATCTATCTATCTATCTATAATCTGACTCTATCTATCTATCTATAATCTGACTCTATATCTATCTATCTATAATATGACTATCTATCTATCTATCTATCTATAATCTGACCCTATCTATCTATCTATCTATAATCTGACTCTATCTATCTATAATCTGACTCTATCTATCTATAATCTGACTCTATCTATCTATCTATCTATCTATCTATAATCTGACCCTATCTATCTATCTATCTATCTATAATCTGACTCTATCTATCTATCTATAATCTGACTCTATATCTATCTATCTATAATATGACTATCTATCTATCTATCTATCTATCTATAATCTGACCCTATCTATCTATCTATCTATAATCTGACTCTATCTATCTATCTATAATCTGACTCTATATCTATCTATAATATGACTCTATCTATCTATCTATAATCTGACTCTATCTATCTATAATCTGACCCTATCTATCTATCTATCTATCTATAATCTGACTCTATCTGTCTATCTATAATCTGACTCTATATCTATCTATAATATGACTATCTATCTATAATCTGACCCTATCTATCTATCTATCTATAATCTGACTCTATCTATCTATCTATCTATAATCTGACTCTATATCTATCTATAATATGACTCTATCTATCTATCTATAATCTGACTCTATCTATCTATAATCTGACTCTATATATCTATCTATAATCTGACCCTATCTATCTATCTATCTATCTATAATCTGACCCTATCTATCTATCTATCTATCTATAATCTGACCCTATCTATCTATCTATCTATCTATAATCTGACTCTATCTATTTATCTATAATCTGACTCTATCTATTTATCTATAATCTGACTCTATCTATCTATCTATCTATAATCTGACTATCTATCTATAATCTGACTCTATCTATCTATCTATAATCTGACTCTATCTATCTATAATCTGACTATCTATCTATCTATAATCTGACTCTATCTATCTATCTATCTATCTATAATCTGACCCTATCTATCTATCTATCTATAATCTGACTCTATCTATCTATCTATAATCTGACTCTATATCTATCTATCTATAATATGACTATCTATCTATCTATCTATAATCTGACCCTATCTATCTATCTATCTATAATCTGACTCTATCTATCTATCTATAATCTGACTCTATATCTATCTATAATATGACTCTATCTATCTATCTATCTATAATCTGACTCTATCTATCTATAATCTGACTCTATCTATCTATAATCTGACTATCTATCTATCTATCTATAATCTGACCCTATCTATCTATCTATCTATAATCTGACCCTATCTATCTATCTATAATCTGACTCTATCTATCTATAATCTGACTCTATCTATCTATAATCTGACTCTATCTATCTATCTATCTATAATCTGACCCTATCTATCTATCTATCTATCTATAATCTGACTCTATCTATCTATCTATAATCTGACTCTATATCTATCTATCTATAATATGACTATCTATCTATCTATCTATCTATCTATCTATAATCTGACCCTATCTATCTATCTATCTATAATCTGACTCTATCTATCTATCTATAATCTGACTCTATATCTATCTATAATATGACTCTATCTATCTATCTATAATCTGACTCTATCTATCTATAATCTGACTATCTATCTATCTATCTATAATCTGACCCTATCTATCTATCTATCTATCTATAATCTGACCCTATCTATCTATCTATAATCTGACTCTATCTATCTATAATCTGACTCTATCTATCTATCTATCTATAATCTGACTCTATCTATCTATAATCTGACTATCTATCTATCTATAATCTGACTCTATCTATCTATCTATCTATCTATCTATCTATCTATCTATCTATCTATAATCTGACCCTATCTATCTATCTATCTATCTATCTATCTATAATCTGACTCTATCTATCTATCTATAATCTGACTCTATATCTATCTATCTATAATATGACTATCTATCTATCTATCTATCTATAATCTGACCCTATCTATCTATCTATCTATAATCTGACTCTATCTATCTATCTATAATCTGACTCTATCTATCTATAATCTGACTATCTATCTATCTATAATCTGACTCTATCTATCTATCTATCTATCTATCTATCTATAATCTGACCCTATCTATCTATCTATCTATCTATAATCTGACTCTATCTATCTATCTATAATCTGACTCTATATCTATCTATCTATAATATGACTATCTATCTATCTATCTATCTATAATCTGACCCTATCTATCTATCTATCTATCTATAATCTGACTCTATCTATCTATCTATAATCTGACTCTATATCTATCTATAATATGACTCTATCTATCTATCTATAATCTGACTCTATCTATCTATAATCTGACTCTATCTATCTATAATCTGACTATCTATCTATCTATAATCTGACCCTATCTATCTATCTATCTATAATCTGACCCTATCTATCTATCTATAATCTGACTCTATCTATCTATAATCTGACTCTATCTATCTATAATCTGACTCTATCTATCTATCTATCTATAATCTGACTCTATCTATCTATAATCTGACTCTATCTATCTATCTATCTATCTATAATCTGACTCTATCTATCTATCTATCTATAATCTGACTATCTATCTATCTATCTATAATCTGACTATCTATCTATCTATCTATAATCTGACTCTATCTATCTATCAATAATCTGACTCTATCTATCTATCTATCTATCTATCTATAATCTGACTATCTATCTATCTATCTATAATCTGACTCTATATATCTATCTATCTATATATAATCTAACTCTATCTATCTATCTATCAAACTTTAAGCTTTTAAATCTATGTTAAACTTCAAACTATTTCAGACTGAAAAGCTTCAAATTTCAAACTTTTAAAACTTAAACTTTTTTAAACTTTTCAAACTTTTTAAAACTTTCTGGTCCGGCTTTCTCAAGCCAACTTAAAGTTTGTCTCGACAAACTTTTTTATCTAGTTAATCTTGCGTCACTTAAACTACTTCAGTCTGTGTGCATTGAATTTATTTAATACACGAGTTTCACAATTTGAGTTGAATTACTGAAATAAATGATCTTTTCCACAACATTCTACTTTATTGAGATGCACCTGTAAAGTGATATTGCACATTTTTATTGCACAGTGGATAGAACATTTCAGAATCAGAAAGAGCTTTATTGCCAAGTATGCTTGTGCATACAAGGAATTTGTTTTAGTGTCATAAGCTTTCAGTTCAGAGAGACAACAACACACAGACAATAAAAATAAGATGAGAATAAAAAATACACGTTAATAGACAAAAATCGAAAAATAAATTGTATGTATAGTTGAGATATAGATGATAGAATGGAATATAATAGAAAGAGATGCTGGGATGTACTAGGATGGAGGTTGATAACAAATAAATATAAGGTTATTGCATATTTTTATTTCATAATGGGGGAACATTTAACTGTTCATAAGGTGGGTTGCCTGGGAGAAGAAACTGTTCTTGTGCCTGGCTGTCCTGGTATTTGGGGCTTTGTAGCGCCGGCCAGATGGCAAAAGTTAAAAAAGTGGATGACTTGGACGTGAGGGATCCAGAGTGGTTTTCTGAGCCCTTTTTCTCATTCTGGATGTATACAGTTCTTGAGGGGCGGGCAGGGAAGCACCAATAATCCTCTCGGCAGTCCGAACCATTCTCCGTAATCTTCTGGTGTCTGATTTTGTAGCTGAGCCAAACCAGACAGTTATTGATGTACATAGAACAGACTTGATGGCTGAATAGAACTGTTTCAGCAGCTCCCGTGGCAGGTTAAACTTCCTCAGCTGGCAAAGGAAGTACAACCTTTGTTGGGCCTTTTTTTTTTTTTTTTTACAATGGAGTCAATGTGAGTGTCTCACTTCAGGTCCTGGAAGATGATGGACCCCAGGAACTTGAATGTCTCCACTGCGGCCACGGTGTTGTCCGTGATGGTGAGTGGGGGGAGAGCAGGGGGGTTCCTCCTGAAGTCAACGATCATCTCCACAGTTTTGAGTGAGTTGAGCTCCAGGTTGTTAAGACCGCACCAGACAGCCAGCTCTTTAACCTCCTGTCTGTAGGCAGACTCGTCACCGTCCTGAATGAGGCCGATAAGTGTGGTGTCATCTGCAAACTTCAGGAGCTTGACAGAGGGGTCCTTAGAGGTGCAGTCATTGCTGTAGATGGAGAAGAGCAGTGGGGAGGGCACCAGTTCTGGTGATGCGGCAGTCTGACATGAATTTCCCCGTTCTCACTAGCTGTTGCCTGTCTGTCAGAAAACTGGTGATCCATTGGCAGATAGTGCTGGGTTAGTTTGGCCTGGAGGAGAGCTGAGATGATTGTATTGAAAGCTGAACTGAAGTCCACAAACAGGATCCTCGCATAAGTAGGGTGGTCCAGTAAGGGTCCAGCAATGTCCTTCAGATAAGCCAACACCAGTCTTTCAAATTACTTCATGACCACAGATGTTAGGGCAACAGGTCTGTACTCATTACGTCCTGTGATTTTGGGTTTCGTTGGGATTGGGATGATGATGGAGCATTTGAAGCAGGCAGGAACTTCACACAGTTCCAGTGATTTGTTAAAAATCTGTAAAAATATGGAGTCCAGCTGGTCAGCACAGGTTTTCAGACAGGAGTGCAGGAGAGGGGAGAGGGGGGTTGGTGGAGGTGATGATGGTTGTGTAGAGATATGGTCAGAATGGGTATGGGGTGTGAGACCGGGAGTTTCAAATCTGCAGTAAAATTTATTCAGGTCATCAGCCAGTTGTTGATTCCCTGCAGAGCTGGTGCATGGTGTCTTGTAGTTTGTAATGTCTTTCAGGCCTTTCCACACAGCTTTTCAAGAGTAGCTTCTCTAAGCCACTCTGATCTCCTTTGTCAGTGTGTTCCTGGCCTGATTGTACAAGACTCTGTGTCCCTACTCCTGTAGGCATCCTCTTTGGCCTGACAAAGCTTTCTGAGTTTTTTTGTGAACCATGGTTTGTCATTGTTATATGTTCTGGAAGGAATAAGTGAAACATACCTGGCATTTCCAAAGTGTTCTTAGGCTTTTTGCTATACACTGAATAAAAGAAAGGTAAAACAAGCTCACTGGTACTCATGACTGGGATGTCCCAGTCATGAGTACCAGTGAGTTTGTTTTACTGTATGTATCACAGTCCAGTGTTGTTGAACATGCTGATGTTGGAGCAGCACTCTCAGAGAAAAATAGTTAGAAGAGATTCATGTGAAAGTTTGTGTCAGCAGGACTCATCTGTGGTACAGGCATCTGGTCACTGGAAAAAGTAAGTAAATAAGTAAAACAAACCAACTGTCAGCATACTGATATCAGGCACAACCATATTATCACATTAAATATCACCATTACTGTCTCGTAACAAAGCATGTTTTTTTTTTTTTTATAGACACATGCTTTATGTGTTGTCATTCCATTGGCAGATAGAGCTGGGAACAAAGAGCTGGGTTAGTTTGGTCTGGAGGAGAGCTGGGATGATTGTATTAAAAGCCGAACTGAATTCCACAAACAGGATCCTCACATAAGTGCCTGGATTGTCTAGATTTTGCAGGATATAATACAGTCCTATATTGACTGCATCATCCACAGACCTGTTTGCTTGATAAGCAAACTGCAGAGGGTTTAGTAATGTCCTTCAGATAAGCCAACACCAGTCTTTCAAATGACCACAGATGCACCAATATTACTGACTTATAACAAAACAGACGCATGCTTTATGTATTGTCATGTATGTATGTAATATGCATTATTATCATTGTTGCAAACAGTTGTGCTACTGTCCAGTACACCAGCACTGACCAGTACTGTATTTCATATTTCAACATGTCTCACTGGATTTCAGACATTTCAGTCTGACAATATAGTCTGGGAAAAGCTCAACTAGTAAAATGTGTAGCCTACAAATTAATGTAAAACAACAACAACAACAAAAAACTCTAAAACCTTCTGAGGGAAATTCAAGGCTTATTCCATGTGTCTGTCTTCTAAAAACTAGAAGAAGCTGATGGAATTGCTTTGTTTGCATTGAAAATAGGGGCATTTACAGGATCGCGTGGATGATTGAATAGTGGTGGGAGTGGCTACATTGAAGATAATTAGTTCAGACAGGAAAGAATGTGAGACTCATACTGGTTTCATACAGATTACGTAAAGAAAGAATATTTGTTTTTGAGGTGACTTAAAAGTAGAGATGTTAAGCTTTCTATAGACACGTTTCTCATGTATATGTGACAAGTATTTGCTGAGTTTCGGATAGTTTTTTTTAAATGTATTTCAGAAAGAAATCCACAGAGATTTAGACATCAGACAGAGCACCTTGTATATGTTCTTTATTTTACAAAAGTGCAGCATTTAGCTATTGTCATGAGTGTACACAAAGTAAAGTACAGGGCTTGAATTTTGGTGTGGCATTGCGGTTATTGCACATAATTCTACTCATTCCCGCAGGTTCTGCACTTATAACAAGTGTTTTTAAGTCTTGTCAATTTAAACATTCAAGCGACTTACCTAAAAAACTTAAAGCACTATTAATTTCTTTTGTACCTTGCTGTTTTATTTATTTGTGCTATTGGTTGTCATTTATTTTTCTTACTTTATTACTGACTGTTTATTTGCCTTTTTTAGTTAAAAATAAATTAAATTCAGAGTTTGAAATCAAAGTTCCTTGCACTGTGTGTAAGCTATTGCACAACAAATTTAGCACATCTAGAGTTATGCACTTTTACATATTTGTATCATCCTAACAATATAAATATGAATCAACACACAATTATAAATTGTAAAACACAATTGCACTGAGTGACAAAACATTTAGGTAAGATGATTGTAATTTAAAAATATGCTTAACCCCTCCCCCTCAAATTACCCCCCATACGTGTCACCTAAGGGGGGAATCCCCTCTCCCCCCATTTTCCAAAATGAAATTCAGGTCCCGAAAGTAGACATTCTAAAGTTTCAAATGATGCATGATGTTTATCTGTATTTTGTCATACAGATGTCACAGCATTTTAAGTTCATTTTGGTCTAAACAGGAAAAATTAAAGTGGTATCACCGACATGACCACCGACCCCTGGGGGTTAATGCACCTCTGACCCATCTCCCTCTGCCTTTCTTAATGTATCTTTCTATGTTTCTGTCTATCCATTTTCAAGTTTTAATGAACTATAGGTGAATTGGATTTGGATTCCTTGTATTCTTTGGATTTCTTTTGTGCATTGATACTATTTTCGTCTTTTAACAGAGATCCAGCCGTAGATGTCCCCTATGCAGTAAATCTATAGCTGATCTTAGACAGCATATTAAAAATAGGCACAAAATTTCAGACAAGTCTGACATTCGTCTGCTGGTTGCATTAGCCACAGGAAGGTAAGTTCTATTTTTCTGACATGTTGGTGTTTTAAAATATTTGTTTTAATTTTAGTATAATAACAGTGGGTATAGAAAAGAATTACCCCGTTTGAAATAATCACATTTTGTTCCTTTGCAGCCTGAAATGAAGACAGATTTTTGTATTATCCTGCTGTATTTACTCAGTGCAACTTAAAACAGCCAAGTGAAAGATGTAACACCAACATGTCAGAAAAAAACAAAACAGAATGACTGAGTTGGAAAAAGGATCACCCCCTTCTAAAAATGACTTGTAAACTCAATCAGGTGTAGCTAATCAATTTCTCAGTGGCACAAAAAAGCCATTTGACTTTCATTTGTCATCAGCTGTGGTCATTTTAATTCCTGGTGCATTTCAGTCCTTGGTAGTGCAACTGAAGCAAACAGTCAGCTATGGGTGGCAAGGCACTATCAAAAGATCTCCGGGGATAGTTGTGGACAGGCACAAGTCAGGAGATGGATACAAAAACATTCAAAGGCTTTATCAGTGCCTAGAAGCACAGTGATATCTATTATTAAGAAGTGGAAGGTATTTGGTACTACACAGTCCCTCCCTGGATCAGAACATCACTCCAGACTGGATAAAAAATCCAGGAGGAAACTGGTCAGAGAGGCTACCAAGAGGCCCTTAACAACTCTGAAGCATTTAACATGACAAAGAGTGGTCATTGTGTATATGTGACAACAATATCACAAATTCTCCACAAATGTTGCTTGTATGGGAGGGTTGCATGAAAAAAGCCACTCCTCAAGAAAGGCCACATGCAGTAATGACTGAGCTTTGCCAAAACGCTCCTTTCTGAGGCAATGTGGAAAAATCTTGCGGTCAGCATCAAATTGAACTGAACTTGAGCAGTTCTGCAAAGAAGAGTGGGCAAATATTGCATAGTCTAGATGTGCAGAGTTAGTAGAGACCTATCCCAACAGACTTAAGGCTGTAATTAAAGCAAAAGGAGGTTAAAAAAATATTGACACAAGGGGGTGATCCTTGAGAACTCAGTGATTCTGTTTTTTATTTATTTAATTTTTTTCTGACATGGGTTGGTGTTATATATTTCATTTGGATGTTTTAAGTTGCACTGAGTAAATACAGATGGATATAACAAAAACAGTGTCCGTCTTCATTTCAGGCTTCAAAGCAACAAAATGTGATTATGTTAAAGGGGGGTGATTCTTTTCTATACCCACTGTATATATTTAAATGCATATTTGTCAACTATCAATAATACTGATAAGATAATACTTAATACTAGAGTTGAGCCGGATACTCGGCTGAAACGAGTATCCGGTACGGATAAAGCACTTTTGCCGAGGACGAATATCATACGAGTAATACGAGTCAATATCTGTGCTCGGATTGAATAAAAATTCTCATCGGGAAGCTGACTGTGTCTGCGTTCTGTGATAGGCTAGTCACAGCGCCCCTCCCCTACACACATACAGATGTATTGTGTTGCTGTGTCCCGCTCTGCTCACTCACACACAGAACACTGAGAAGAGAAGAGAACAGCGCGCTCTCTCTCTGTCTCTCCCTCAGTCACGCAGGTATTTTCCATTAACGTTTAGGGTTTCTTCAGCTTCAGGTTTGTTTTTTACTTTGGTTTGTAGTACTCACTTATTAACCAGTAGAGTTTTGGTAAACGTGGGGTTTGTTCAGACGTGGTGCTTGGTAGAATGCAACTCGCGTCTCTGCCTGTCGGAGATTTGTTTTTCTTTCTTAAACCGTCAGCTGGCTCTAACCAGTTTTTTTTACTTCACGCACTGAGTGTCTGACACTTTCTTGCTGTATTTCATAAGAAAAAAAAAGGAAGTAGTGGTATAAAACTATATTACAAATTAATTAGCTACACACACACACACACACACACACACTCTCTCTCTCTCCCTCTCTCTGCCGGTCATCGGAGTTTTTTTTTTTTTAAACCGTCTGCTGTCATGTAAATAGTTTATAATCAGCAATAAATATAACAATTTCTGATCAACCCATATCAATTGCATGCTTAAAATAACATACCGGTTAAAGCCCCGCCCATTTCAAGACAACCCGACCCACTTCCAGATTAAATCCCGCCCACTTCCGGGTTAGGCCCCGCCCAGTCCGAGTACAGATACAGATACAGATAATACATATGGTTAACAGATACAGATACAGAATATAGCTGCAAGCAGCGATTGCCGGGTTCGAGCCGTATGATTTTAGGGTCTAGGCCAATCTGTATGTAAAGCTGACAGCGAAACACATCAAAAATGGACAGTAGGCTCACAGACACACACACACACAGAAAAATAGAAATGAAATGGTTAAACTATCATATTACAACTTAATAATCAGTGGGCATGCTTACACACACACACACACACACACACACACTCTCTCTCTCTTTCTCTCTCTCACACACACACACACATAACACACACACACACACACACACACACACACACACTCTCTCTCTCTCTCACACACACACAAACACACAGAAAAATAGAAATGAAATGGTTAAACTATCATATTAATAATCAGTAAGCTTGCTTACACACACACACACACACACACACACTCATATACAGACATACATGCACACACATTTTGTTGCAGATGTAGATATTTGAAATAAAGATGACAATAATTTTTGCAATTCTTCTCATTTTAAGAGGTTATATGTCATTTTCAGGTTTCTCTGTGATCATAATATGGCAAAATTTTCAAAACTGACATATCTGTATGAACAAAATGGTTAACTTGAATTAAATGTGATTTTAAATGTTATAACAGTGATTTTATAACATCTCCATCAGAAAACCTTTGAACTTGAACTGACTCTGGAGGTTGGGTCTCACAAACAAGAATTCATTAGTGTCCAGCACTCCACATTTACTTCTCTTGCTGACCAGCAGTGCCAGGCATCAACCATATCAGCTGAGAGAAGAATGGCAACCTTTCTTCCCCTTTTCCTCTGATCTCAACTGGACTAAATGGCTGAAGAGTTTCTGTTCAAACTTGCTCAGGCCCATGAAAACATTATCATAGAGAGAAAGGCTTTCCCTTTCTTTGAAGACCTTGAGCAGCATTTTAGAGACCTCTCCTGCACGTCTACGATTGAAAACAATTATTCTGGCAAGTGTTGCTTCGGCCAGTTCTGCATAGCTTTCAGGAGATGCTGTTAAAGGTCTCTGTTTGATGTGATCAATTCCTTGTCTTCAGACATCAGTGCTTGACAGTGCATTTCACAAACTTTACTCAATGAATGCCCAGTTTCAGAGCAAGGCGTGAGTATTCTCGTCATCATATCCAGACACACTCTGGACCGCTCCAATGAGCCTATGAGAACTGGCAGGTTTCACAGCTTCTTCTACCCTGTATATAGAAATCTTGCTATGCAACATCAACAACAATCTTCTACTTTTCCTGAGTTTTTGTCAAATCTACTTTGTTCCAGTTGAAGAATACTCAGGTCATTTTTATCACAAGGGCAGAAATGTCATTCTATTTTCTGTGAGATATCTGCTGACTGAAGGAAGACTCTGCCATAGTTACCAGACCCAAAACTCTGGTTATCCCTTGGTTTTCACGGTCAGCCATTGGTTTTAAGGGATATATTCTCAAATGATGCCATAGATCTCTCCGTATAAACATCCCTTTACAGTGTATACAATGCACAAAATATTTTGAACCACATTCTCTTTTTGGTACCATTTTTTTTGAGAGCCTACTTTTATATTATCATGATAAAATACAAGCGAGATGACAAAATAAATTAATTTCAAATCAAAAGCCCCTTTCACACAGTAATCCTGGCATATTACCAGAACAACTTTACCAGTAAATACACAAATGTGCTGTTCACACAAGCAACGGCTTTCTGTCTTTTTACCGGTCAGATAACATTCACACATCAGTTCCAAAGTACAGATAAACTCAGTGATGTCAATCATCCACCTGTGGAGAAGCAGTTTAGTTGCACTCTCTGTCTAATTTGACTTAATTTATTTGCCGTCTGAGTGCCAGGCATAAGCAGATGATCACACAGAACGAGTAAAAGTTACTACACACACAGAGCACATTACCGGTGATTTACTGGTAACGTTACTACTTCTCATACCAGTAAATTGCCAGAACTAATGCACCAGTATTTTTGAAAAGGTCCTGTTCACACATGATCTCTTGACCGTAATTTACCAGTAAAGACTTTATGTGTGAAAGGGGATATAATTTCAATATTTAAATGTAACCCAAGGTAATGTTCATGTCTTTTTATGCATTACATGTGTGTTGTGTTGTGTGTAGCTTACACCTGTTTTATGAGGACATCATAATATGATGTTCTTGATGTTTGACTTGACTGAAGGATCTCAGTGTGTTTTGTTAGTTTGACAAAAGCCTATTGTTTTTTTAGCAGTGTCTTCACAGACTGTAGTCATGACAACGCGTTATTACGATTGATAAACTATTTTATGTTACAGTTACAATTGTATTTAAAACAAAAACAAGTTAAGACTGACAAGAATCCATCCTAACAATCTGTTACCAGAATGACAATCACTGTATAAATCTGTTAGCGCTGTTAGCATCACATGCTAGCTGCTTTCTGACTGTAAACAGCAGCAAAGAGCCTACAAGACATGCACAAACAAGCCAAACTGACGATTAAACAGCAGTTTAACTTACCTTTCATAAAATAGTTCCTTCAAACAGCTCCAAGTCAAAGATGTCTTCTCAGGTGCAGAGCTTCCATCCAGTCCAAACAGGAGATGACCGTGACGCATCATGTGTGATGGATTAACGGGATTTTGAAATAATAATAATAATGACATTATATATTTAAATAGTCATCTATGATACGCTAAGCAATGCACGCGGCAATTAGATTAACACACATCGATTTGAGAAATCCCGAAATGATGAGGACTTCCGGCTGTCAGCCAATCAACGGTCTGGATTCCATACACAAACATGAATATTAATGAGGAGGTGCGGTACCAAGACCCACCTACAGGGGCGCTGTCTCGATACTCAGATTTAATACAAAATCGGGTAAATGTGAACTATGGGGACTTGTGGAGAAATTTTGAATTTGAGCTCCCCCTATGTGTAGAAACACTTCTACGTTGTCTGAATTATGAGGACACCGGTCCTGTCCTCATAATTCAAAATGTCCTCATAGTGTGGTGTGTATTCATATGAAATGTCCTCGTAAACCACAAAAACCAACACACACACACACACACACACACACACACACACACACAGAGAGAGAGAGAGACACGCTCATATACGGACATACATGCACACATATTTTGTTGCAGATATAGATATTTGAAATAAATGACAGGTGACAATACTTTTTGGAAGTCTTTTCTTTTTAAGAGTTTATATAGTCATTTTCAGGTTTCTCTGTGATCATAATATGACAAAATTGTAAAAACCTACACATCTGTATGAACAACATGGTAAACTTGAATTAAATGTGATTTTAAATGTTATAACAGTGATTTATAACATCTCCATCAGAAGACCCATGGACTGTACTGTTTCAGTGTTTAATAAGCCCATTAGTGGTCTTCCGCTGCCATCTAGTGGTTATAAATAGCAATTTTTCATACAACACTGTGTTTTTGACATTTCTTACCATTATAGTGTTATTTTTTTGCCCAATTTCTCTTAAATTATCAACATTTTTTTTATAATTATTGACCTAGAGAGTCTAGAGAAAAGCACTGCACTGATTTGATTGATTTTGAGTTAAAAACTGAAGGCTAGTTGACAAAAGCATTTTTTTAAATAATCTCAAATACTTAAAGAACAGTTTGATTGACAGCAGTGATCCTAGAGGCAAAGTTGATCAGAATTAGAAGATCCATCGTATGACATTAAGATATGGTGTATAAGTGAATATTATGAATGATTTATTGCAATTTGAGGTCATTTAATATAGAAATACTGTGTTTTTGAGGCCTTTTTAACTGTTATAGCGCCAACTATGCTCCAATCTCCATGAAACTTTGCATGCTTGTTAAGAGTCATCTGACACATGTTTTCACCAAGTTTCGTAAAGTTTTAGTTTTCGTTTAGGTTTCAAAGGCTTATGGTTATGTGTGGCCAAGCCTCCTTTATAAATGAGCCAATTATAGCTAACCAAAGGACAAAATTCAACATTTTTTCGATAATTATTCATCTAGAGAGTCCAGAGAATATTACTGCAGTGGTTTGATCAAGATTGAGCAAAAAACCTAGGACTAGTTCGCAAAAGTAGGTTTTTAACATATTTGAGAATATTTAATGAACGATTTGATTGACAGCATTAGTCCCAGAGACAAAGTTGCTCAGAATGAGGAGATCTATCATAAGATATGAAGATCATGTGTTTGTGTGAATATATGAACATGTTCTAAAATTTGAAGTCATTTTATACAGAAATATTGTGTTTTTGAGGCCTTCCTAACTGTTATAGCGCCACCTAAGGTCCGATCTCCATGAAACTTTGTATACTTGTTAAGAGTCATGTGTCACATGTTCTCACCAAGTTTCGTAAAGTTTTGAGTTTTCGTTTAGGTTTCATAGGCTTACGGTTATATGTGGCCACGCCTCCTTTATAAATGACCCCGTTATAGCTAACCAAAGGACAAAATTCAAAATTTTTTCGATAATAATTGATCTAGAGAGTCCAGAGAATATTACTGCAGTGATTTGATCGAGATTGAGCGAAAAACCAGGGACTAGTTCGCAAAAGTAGGTTTTTAACATATTTGTGAATATTTAATGAACGATTTGATTGACAGCATTGGTTCTTGAGGCAAAGTTGTTCATTATGAGGAGATCTATCATATGATATGCATATTGTGTGGATGTGTGAAACACCACGTGATTACAGAGCCAAAAAATGTCGTTAGCACCAACTAGTGGCCGATTTCTTTCAAAATTCTTACAGACCTTTAGGGCCATGAGTCGAACATGCCCACCGAGTTTCGTTCCGATCGACCTCCGTTAACAATGTCAAATTGGTGCTTAAACTTGTTTGGCCAATGGCGGCCATGTTTTTTGAGATACTCGAATGTCCTCATAATCGATTGTGCCCCTATGGACCAAGATGCTGCATACCAATTTTGAAGTCGATCGGACCAACGGTTGCCTAGTTATAGCCATTTATATGTTTTTTTCTGTCTTATAGCGCCCCCAAGTGGCAGAGCTACGTAATTTTTTTTATTTGCCCAAAGATTGAGCTCATACACATGTGTACCGAGTTTGGTGAAGATATCTCATTTCGTTCAAGAGTTATACTTCGAATAACATTTGGCTAACGTTAGCATAGACGCTAATTGACGTACAGTTTCGCTCGAAAATCGAAATTTCAACTTTTTTTCGATAATTATTGATATTCAGTGTCCAGAGAACATTTCTGCAGTGGTTTGGTTCCGATCGGGCGAAAAACCTAGGACTAGTTCGCAAAAGTAGGTTTGGGATATAGGTCAATTTTGCGGAAAAACCGTGCGTCGTAGAGAAAATCCGTCAGGATCCAGTTTTCTTTGGTCTGAACCAAGGATCGCAACGATGTAAAGTTTTTGAGTCTACGACAAACGGTTTACGAGCTATGGCCAAAAACGTCTGAAAATTTTGTTTTTTGCGCTGTAGCGCCACCTATGAGCCGATTGGGCTGAGACTTTGATAGGTTCTCCCCAAATTGAGCTCTACGATCTGACCGAGTTTCAAGTCTCGAGGTTCTACGGTTTGTTCTGCCCGATCAGTTTTAGGGCAGAATAATAAGAATAATAAATATAGCTGCAAGCAGCAATTACCGGGGTTCGAGCCTTAAGGGGTAACATTTTAGGGTCTAGGCCAACCTGGATGTATAGCTGACACTTACATTGAAAATGGACAATAGGCTCACAGACACAGACACACACACACACAAACACACACACACACACACATAGAAATGAAATGGTTAAACTATCATATTAATAATCATTAAGCTTGCTTACACACACACACACACACACAGAGAGAGAGACACACTCATATACAGACATACATGCACACATATTTGAAAATGGAAAGTAGGCTCACAGACACACAGACCGAAAAAAATAGCATTGAAATGGTTAAACTATCATATTAATAATCAGTAAGCATGCTTACACACACACACACACACACACACACACACACACACAAAGAGACACAGACACAGACATAGAAATTAAATGGTTAACCTATCATATTAATAATCATTAAGTTTGCTTACACACACACACACACAAACACACACACAGAGAGACACACTCATATACGTACATACATGCACACATATTTTGTTGCAGATATAGATATTTGAAATAAATGACAGGTGACAATACTTTTTGCAAGTCTTCTCTTTTTAAGAGTTTATATAGTCATTTTCAGGTTTCTCTGTGAAAATAATATGACAAAATTGTAAAAACCTACACATCTGTATGAACAACATGGTAAACCTGAATTAAATGTGATTTTAAATGTTATAACAGTGATTTTATAACATCTCCATCAGAAGACCCATGGACTGTACTGTTTCAGTGTTTAATAAGCCCATTAGTGGTCTTCCGCTGCCATCTAGTGGTTATAAATAGCAATTTTTCATACAACACTGTGTTTTTGACATTTATTACATTATAGTGTTATTTCTTGCCCAATCTCTCTTAAATTATCAACATTTTTTTTATAATTAATGACCTAGAGAGTCTAGAGAACAGTACTGCACTGATTTGATTGATTTTGAGTTAAAAACTGAAGGCTAGTTGACAAAAGCATGTTTTTAAAATAATCTCAAATACTTAAAGAACAGTTTGATTGACAGCAGTGATCCTAGAGGCAAAGTTGATCAGAATTAGAAGATCCATCGTATGACATTAAGATATGGTGTATAAGTGAATATTATGAACGATTTATTGCAATTTGAGGTCATTTAATATAGAAATACTGTGTTTTTGAGGCCTTTTTAACTGTTATAGCGCCATCTATGCTCCAATCTTCATGAAACGTTGCATGCTTGTTAAGAGTCATCTGACACATGGTTTCACCATGTTTCGTAACGTTTTGAGATTTCGTTTAGGTTTCATAAGCTTTTGGGTATATGTGGCCATTACCCTTTCTTAAATGACCCGTTATAGCTAACCAAAGGACAAAATACAACATTTTTTTGATGATTATTGATCTAGAGAGTCCAGAGAATATTACTGCAGTGGTTTGATCGAGATTGAGTAAAAAAGCCGAGACTAGTTCGCAAAAGTAGGTTTTTAACATATTTGTGAATAATTAATGAACGATTTGATGCACAGCATTAGTCCCAGAGGCAAAGTTGTTCAGAATGAGGAGATCTATCATATGATATGAAGATCTAGTGTATGTGTGAATATATGAACATTATCTACAATTTTAGGTCATTTTATACACAAATATTGTGTTTTTGAGGCCTTCCTAACTGTTATAGCGCCACCTATGATCCGATCTCCATGAAACTTTGTATGCTTGTTAAGAGTCATCTGACACATGTTTTCACCATGTTTTGTAACATTTTGAGTTTTCGTTTAGGTTTCATAGGCTTATGGTTATATGTGGCCACGCCTCCTTTTAAAATGAAACAGTTATAGCTAACCAAAGGACAAAATTCAACATTTTTTCGATAATAATTGATCTAGAGAGTCCAGAGAATATTACTGCAGTGGTTTGATCGAGATTGAGTAAAAAACCAGAGACTAGTTCGCAAAAGTAGGTTTTTGACATATTTGTTAATAATTAATGAACGATTTGATTGAGAGCAATGGTTCTTGAGGCAAAGTTGTTCGCAATGTGGAGATCTATCAAATGATATGCATATTGTGTGTATGTGTGAAACACCACGTGATTACAGAGCCAAAAAAATGTTGTTAGCGCCGACTAGTGGCCGATTTCTTTCAAAATTCTTACAGACCTTTAGGGCCATGAGTCGAACATGCCCACCGAGTTTCGTTCCGATCGACCTCCGTTAACCTTGTCTAATAGGTGCCTAATTGGTGCTTAAACTTGTTTGGCCAGTGTCGGCCATGTTTTTTTTAGATACGCGAATGTCCTCATAGATATTTGAGCCACTTTGGACAAAGACACCGCATACCAACTTTCAAGTCGATAGGACCAACGGTTACCTAGTTATAGTTTTTTTGTTCTTATAGCGCCACCAAGTGGCAAATATGCGCAATTTTTTTTTATTTCACCAACGTTTTTACTGCTACATATGTGTACCGAGTTTGGTGAAGATATCCAATTTCGTTCACGAGTTATAGCCTTTTTCGTAAAATTGGCCCGTGACTTTTAAAGGTTTTGGGGCCCCGTTTCGAAAGTGAGTTGAAATTTCAAAATTTTTTTTGATAATTATTGATCATCCCTGTCCAGAGAACATTTCTGCAGTGGTTTGGTTCCGATTAGGCGAAAAACCTAGTACTAGTTTGCAAAAGTAGGTTTTGAACATAATTGAGCATATTTAAATAACACTTTGATTGATGGCAGTGATCCTAGAGACAAAGTTGTTCAGAATGAGGAGGTCTATCATATGATATGAATAACTAGTGTATGTGTGAATACATGAACTTTTGTTTTTTACAATTAAGTTCATGTACAATTGAAATATTGTGTTTTTGAAGGCTTTTTTACTGTTACAGCGCCTCCTATGGTCTGATCTCCATGAAACTTTTCTTGCTTGTTAAGAGTCATCTGACACATGTTTTCTCCAACTTTCGTAAAGTTTCAAGCTTTTGTTTAGGTTTTATAGGCTTTTGGTTATGTGTGACCACGCCCCTTTTATAAATGAGCCAGTTATAGCTAACCAAAGGGCAAAATACAACATTTTTTCGATAATTATTGATCTAGAGAGTCCAGAGATTATAACTGCAGTGGTTTGATCGAGATTGAGTAAAAAACCAGAGACTAGTTCGCAAAAGTAGGTTTTTCACATAATTGTGAATATTTAATGAACGATAGGATTGACACCAATGGTTCTTGAGGCAAAGTTGTTCATTATGAGGAGATCTATCAAATGATATGCATATTGTGTGGATATGTAAAACACCACGTGATTACAGAGCCAAAAAACTCGTTAGCGCCAACTAGTGGTCGATTTCTTTCAAAATTCTTACAGACCTTTAGGGCCATGAGTCGAACATGCCCACCGAGTTTCGTTCCGATCGACCTCCGTTATCCTTGTCAAATTGGTGCTTAAACTGTTTTGGCCAATGGCGGCCATGTTTTTTGAGATACGCGAATGTCCTCATAGTCGATTGTGCCCCTTTGGACCAAGATGCTGCATACCAATTTTGAAGTCGATCGGACCAACGGTTGCCTAGTTATAGCCATTTATAGGTTTTTTCTGTCTTATAGCGCCCCCGAGTGGCATAGCGACGCATTTTTTTTTATTTGACCAAAGATTGAGCTCATACACATGTGTACCGAGTTTGGTGAAGATATCTCATTTCGTTCAAGAGTTATACTTCGAGCAACATTTGGCTAACGTTAGCATAGACGCTAATTGGCGTAGTGTTTCGCGCGAAAATCGAAATTTCAACTTTTTTTTTATAATTATTGATATTCAGTGTCCAGAGAACATGTCTGTAGTGGTTTGGTTCTGAACGGGCGAAAAACCTAGGACTAGTTCGCAAAAGTAGGTTTCAGATATCACTCAATTTTGCGGAAAAACCGTGCGTCGTAGAGAAAATCTGTCGCAATCCAGTTTTCTTTGTTCTCAAACAAGGATCGCAACGATGTAAAGTTTTTGAGTCTACGACAAATTGTGTACGAGCTATGGCCAAAAACGTCTGAAAATTTTGTCTTTTGCGCTGTAGCGCCACCTATGGGCCGATTGGGCTGAGACTTTGATACGTTCTCCCCAAATTGAGCTCTACGATCTGACCGAGTTTCAAGTCTCTAGCCCTTACGGTTTAGGCTGCACGATGCGTTTTACGGCGGAATAATAATAATAATAATAATAATAATAATAATAAATATAGCTGCAAGCAGCAATTACCGGGGTTCGAGCCTGAAGGTGGTAAAATTTTAGAGTCTAGGCCAACCTGGATGTATAGCTGACACTTAAACACATTGAAAATGGACAATAGGCTCACAGACACAGACACACACACACACAGACACACACACACACACACACACACACACACACAGACAAACACACACAGAAAAAAAACAGAAATGAAATGGTTAAACTATCATATTAATAATCAGTAAGCATGCTTACACAAACACACACACATACACAGACACAGACACAGACACACACACACAAACATAGAAATGAAATGGTTAAACTATCATTAATAATCATTAAGCTTGCTTACACACACACACACACACAGACACAGACACACACACATAGAAATGAAATGGTTAAACTATCATATTAATAATCATTAAGCTTGCTTACACACACACACACACACACACACACACACACATGTTGGTTTTTGTGGTTTATGGGGACTCTCCATAGGCGTAATGGTTTTTATACTGAACAAACTGTGTGTGCTATTGCCCTACACCTACCCTACACCTAAACTTAGCCCTCACAGGAGACTTTGTGCATTTTTAGATTTTCAAAAAACCTCCATTTAGTATGTTTTTTAAGCCTTTTGAATTACGGGGACATAGGCAGTGTCCTCATAAAACACCTTCATATTGTAATACCTCTGTCATACCCATGTTATTATACAAATTTGTGTCCTCATAAACCACATAAACCCACACACACACACACACATACACACACACACACACACAGAGACACACTCATATACGGACATACATTCACACATATTTTGTTGCAGATATAGATATTTGAAATAAATGACAGGTGACAATACTTTTTGCAAGTCTTTTCTTTTTAAGAGTTTATATGTCATTTTCAGGTTTCTCTATGATCATAATATGACAAAATTGTAAAAACCTACACATCTGTATGAACAACATGGTAAACCTGAATTAAATGTGATTTTAAATGTTATAACAGTGATAAATAGCCATTTTTCATACAACACTGTTTTTGACATTTATTACCATTATAGTGTTATTTGTTGCCCAATTTCTCTTAAATTATCATTTTTTTTATATAATTATTGACCTAGAGAGTCTAGAGAAAAGCACTGCACTGATTTGATTTATTTTGAGTTAAAGACTGAAGGCTAGTTGACAAAAGCATGTTATTTAAATAATCTCAAATACTTAAAGAACAGTTTGATTGACAGCAGTGATCCTAGAGGCAAAGTTGATCAGAATTAGAAGATCCATCGTATGATATTAAGATATGATGTATAAGTGAATATTATGAATGATTTTTTGCAATTTGAGGTCATTTAATATAGAAATACTGTGTTTTTGAGGCCTTTTTAACTGTTATAGCACCAACTATGGTCCAATCTCCATGAAACTTTGCATGCTTGTTAAGAGTCATCTGACACATGTTTTCACCATGTTTTGTAAAGTTTTGAGTATTCGTTTAGGTTTCATAAGCTTTTGGGTATATGTCACCACGCCCCCTTAATAAATGACCCCGTTATAGCTAACCAAAGGACACAATTCAACATTTTTTCGATATTTATTGATCTAGAGAGTCCAGAGAGTATTACTGCAGTGGTTTGATCGAGATTGAGCGAAAAACCAGGGACTAGTTCGCAAAAGTAGGTTTTTAACATATTTGAGAATATTTAATGAATGATTTAATTGACAGCATTAGTCCCAGAGGCAAAGTTGTTCATAATGAGGAGATCTATCATATGATATGAAGATCTAGTGTTTGTGTGAATATATGAACATTATCTACAATTTGAAGTCATTTTAAACAGAAATATTGTGTTTTTGAGGCCTTTCTAACTGTTATAGCGCCACCTATGGTCCAATCTCCATGAAACTTTGTATGCTTGTTAAGAGTCATGGGTCACATGTTTTCACCAAGTTTCGTAAAGTTTTGAGTTTTCGTTTATGTTTCATAGTCTTATGGTCATATGTGGCCACGTCTCCTTTTTAAATGCCCCGTTATAGCTAACCAAAGGGCAAAATTCAACATTTTTTCGATAATAATTGATCTAGAGAGTCCAGAGAATATTACTGCAGTGGTTTGATCGAGATTGAGTAAAAAACCAGGGACTAGTTCGCAAAAGTAGGTTTTTGACATATTTGTGAATAATTAATGAACGATTTGATTGACAGCATTAGTCCCAGAGGCAAAGTTGTTCATAATCAGGAGATCTATCAAATGATATGCATATTGTGTGTATGTGTGAAACACAACGTGATTACAGAGCCAAAAAATTTTGTTAGCGCCAACTAGTGGCCGATTTCTTTCAAAATTCTTACAGACCTTTAGGGCCATGAGTCGAACATGCCCACCGAGTTTCGTTCCGATCAAACTCCGTTAACTTTGTCAAATTGGTGCTTAAACTGTTTTGGCCAATGGCGGCCATGTTTTTTGAGATACGCGAATGTCCTCATAATCGATTGTGCCCCTTTGGACCAAGACGGTGCATACCAATTTTGAAGTCGATCGGACCAACGGTTGCCTAGTTATAGCCATTTATATGTTTTTTCTGTCTTATAGCGCCCCCAAGTGACAGAGCTGCGCAGTTTTTTTTAATTGACCAAAGATTGAGCTCATACACATGTGTACCGAGTTTGGTGATGATATCTCACTTCGTTCAAGAGTTATACTTCAAGCAACATTTGGCTAACGTTAGCATAGACGCTAATTGGCGTACTGTTTCACACGAAAATCGAAATTTCTACTTTTTTTCGATAATTATTTATAAACAGTGTCGAGAGAGTGTTTCTGCAGTGGTTTGGTTCTGAACGGGCGAAAAACCTAGGACTAGTTCGCAAAAGTAGGTTTGGGATATAGGTCAATTTTGCGGAAAAACCGTGCGTCGTAGAGAAAATCTGTCAGGATCCAGTTTTCTTTGTTCTGAACCAAGGATCGCAACGATGTAAAGTTTTTGACTCTACGACAAACCGTGTACGAGCTATGGCCAAAAACATCTGAAAATTTAGTTTTTTGCGCTGTAGCGCCACCTATTGGCCGATTGGGCTGAGACTTTGATACGTTCTCCCCAAATTGAGCTCTACGATCTGTCCGAGTTTCACGTCTCTAGGCCTTACGGTTTGGGCTGCACGATCAGTTTTAGGGAAGAAAAAAAAAAAATTATTGCAATTATAATTAACAATATAGCTGCAAGCAGCAATTACCGGGGTTCGAGCCTTAAGGGGGTAAAATTTTAGAGTCTAGGCCAACGTGGATGTATAGCTGACACTCAAACACATTGAAAATGGACAATAGGCTCACACACACACTCACAGACACAGACACACACACACACACACACACATAGAAATGAAATAGTTAAACTATCATATTAATGATCATTAAGCTTGCTTACACACACACACACACACACACACACACACACACACACACACACACACACACAGACACATAGAAATGAAATGGTTAAACTATCATATTAATAATCATTAAGCTTGCTTACACACACACACACACACAGACACAGACACACACACACACAGAGACACACTCATATACGGACATACATGCACACATATTTTGTTGCAGATATAGATATTTGAAATAAATGACAGGTGACAATACTTTTTGCAAGTCTTTTCTTTTTAAGAGTTTATATAGTCATTTTCAGGTTTCTCTGTGATCATAATATGACAAAATTGTAAAAACCTACACATCTGTATGAACAACATGGTAAACCTGAATTAAATGTGATTTTAAATGTTATAACAGTGATTTTATAACATCTCCATCAGAAACCCATGGACTGTACTGTTTTATTGTTTAATAAGCCCATTAGTGGTCTTCCGCTGCCATCTAGTGGTTATAAATAGCAATTTCTCATACTACACTGTGTTTTTGACATTTATTACCATTATAGTGTTATTTTTTGCCCAATCTCTCTTAAATTATATAAAAAAAATTATAATTATTGACCTCGAGAGTCTAGAGAACAGTACTGCACTGATTTGATATGTGATGGATTCTATTGGTGGGATGTTAAATCCTATTGGAAAAATGCCCAAAACACACTACAAAAATACATTTTGTAATGGTTTTACTGGAAAAAGCTAACGGTTTATAATGGTATTATAATGGAAACCATTGGAATTTCTGTGATGGTTTCTATTGGGCTTCTATTGTTTTTTTAGCAGGGTCTTCACAGACTGTAGTCATGACAATGCCTTATTACCATTGCTAGACTATTTTATGTTACAGTTACAATTGTATTTAAAACAAAAACAAGTTAAAACTGACAAGAATCCATCCTAACAATCTGTTACCAGAATGACAATCACTGTATAAATCTGTTAGCGCTGTTAGCATCACATGCTAGCTGCTTTCTGACTGTAAACAGCAGCAAAGAGCCTACAAGACATGCACAAACAAGCCAAACTGACGATTAAACAGCAGTTTAACTTACCTTTCATAAAATAGTTCCTTCAAACAGCTCCAAGTCAAAGATGTCTTCTCAGGTGCAGAGCTTCCATCCAGTCCAAACAGGAGATGATCGTGACGCATCACGTGTGATGGATTAACGGGATTTTGAAATAATAATAATAATAATAATGGCATTATTTATTTAAATAGTCATCTATGACACGCTAAGCAATGCTCGTGGCAATTAGATTAACACACATCGATTTGAGAAATCCCGAAATGATGAGGACTTCCAGCTGTCAGCCAATCAACGGTCTGGATTCCATACACAAACATGAATATCAATGAGGAGGTGCAGTACCACGACCCACCTACAGGCGCTGTCTCGATACTCAGATTGAACACAAAATCAGGTAAATGTGAACTATGGGGATTTATGGAGAAATTTTGAATTTGAGCTCCCCTTATGTGTAGAAACACTTCTACGTTGTCTGAATTATGAAAACACCGGCCCTGTCCTCATAGTGTGGTGTGTATTCATATGAAATGTCCTCGTAAACCACAAAAACCAACACGCACACGCACACGCACGCACGCGCGCACGCACGCACGCACGCACGCACGCACACACACACACACACACACACACACACACACACACAGAGAGAGAGAGAGATATACGGACATACATGCACACATATTTTGTTGCAGATATAGATATTTGAAATAAATGACAGGTGACAATACTTTTTGCAAGTCTTTTCTTTTTAAGAGGCTATATGTCATTTTCAGGTTTCTCTGTGATCATAATATGACAAAATTGTAAAAACCTACACATCTGTATGAACAACATGGTAAACTTGAATTAAATGTGATTTTAAATGTTATAACAGTGATTTTATAACATCTCCATCAGAAGACCATGGACAGCACTGTTTTATTGTTTAATAAGCCCATTAGTGGTCTTCCGCTGCCATCTAGTGGTTATAAATAGCATTTTTTCATGCAACACTGTGTTTTCGACATTTATTACCATTATAGTGCTATTTTTTGCCCAATCTCTCTTAAATTATCAACATTGTTTTACAATTATTGACCTCGAGAGTCTAGAGAACAGTACTGCACTGATTTGATTGATTTAGAGTTAAAAACTGAAGGCTAGATGACAAAAGCATGTTTTTTAAATAATCTCAAATACTTAAAGAACAGTTTGATTAACAGCAGTGATCCTAGAGGCAAAGTTGATCAGAATTAGAAGATCCATCGTATGATATTAAGATATGGTGTATAAGTGAATATTATGAACGATTTATTGCAATTTGAGGTCAGTTAATATAGAAATACTGTGTTTTTGATGTCTTTTTACCTGTTATAGCGCCACCTATGGTCCGATCTCCATGAAACTTTGCATGCTTGTTAAGAGTCATGTGTCACATGTTTTCACCAAGGTTAGTAAAGTTTTGAGTTTTCGTTTACGTTTCATAGGCTTATGGTTATATGTGGCCACGCCTCCTTTTTAAATGACCCCGTTATAGCTAACCAAAGGACAAAATTCAACATTTTTTCGATGATTATTGATCTAGAGAGTCCAGAGAATATTACTGCAGTGGTTTGATCGAGATTGAGTAAAAAACCAGAGACTAGTTCGCAAAAGTAGGTTTTTGACATATTTGAGAATATTTAATGAATGATTTAATTTACAGCATTACTTCCAGAGGCAAAGTTGTTCAGAATGAGGAGATCTATCATATGATATGAAGATCTAGTGTTTGTGTGAATATATGAACATTATCTACAATTTTAGGTCATTTTATACACAAATATTGTGTTTTTGAGGCCTTTCTAACTGTTATAGCGCCACCTATGGTCCGATCTCCATGAAACTTTGTATGCTTGTTAAGAGTCATCTGATACATGTTTTCACCAAGTTTCGTAAAGTTTTGAGTTTTCGTTTAGGTTTCATAGGCTTATGGTTATATGTGGCCACGCCTCCTTTTAAAATGAGCCAGTTATAGCTAACCAAAGGACAAAATTCAACTTTTTTTCGATAATAATTGATCTAGAGAGTCCAGAGAATATTACTGCAGTGGTTTGATCGAGATTGAGTAAAAAGCCAGAGACTAGTTCGCAAAAGTAGGTTTTTCACATAATTGTGAATATTTAATGAACGATTTGATTGACAGCAATGGTTCTTGAGGCAAAGTTGTTTATTATGAGGAGATCTATCAAATGATATGCATATTGTGTGTATGTGTGAAACACCACGTGATTACAGAGCCAAAAAACTCGTTAGCGCCAACTAGTGGCCGATTTCTTTCAAAATTCTTACAGACCTTTAGGGCCATGAGTCGAACATGCCCACCGAGTTTCGTTCCGATCAAACTCCGTTAACCTTGTCAAATTGGTGCTTAAACTTGTTTGGCCAATGGCGGCCATGTTTTTTGAGATATGCAAATGTCCTCATTATCGATTGTGCCCCTATGGGCCAAGATGCTGCATACCAATTTTGAAGTCGATCGGACCAACAGTTGCCTAGTTATAGCCATTTATATGTTTTTTCTGTCTTATAGCGCCCCCAAGTGTCAGAGCTGCGCATTTTTTTTTATTTGACCAAAGATTGAGCTCATACACATGTGTACCGAGTTTGGTGATGATATCTCATTTCGTTCAAGAGTTATACTTCAAGCAACATTTGGCTAACGTTAGCATAGACGCTAATTGGTGTACTGTTTCGCGCGAAAATCGAAATTTCCACTTTTTTTCGATAATTATTGATATTCAGTGTCCAGAGAGTATTTCTGCAGTGGTTTGGTTCTGAACGGGCGAAAAACCTAGGACTAGTTCGCAAAAGTAGGTTTGGCATATAGGTCCATTTTGCGGAAAAACCGTGCGTCGTAGAGAAAATCTGTAGGGAACCAGTTTCCTTTGGTCTGAACCAAGGATCGCAACGATGTAAAGTTTTTGAGTCTACGACAAACGGTGTACGAGCTATGGCCAAAAACGTCTAAAAATTTTGTCTTTTGCGCTGTAGCGCCACCTATGAGCCGATCGGGCTGAGACTTTGATAGGATCTGCACTGACTGAGCTCTACAATCTGCCCGAGTTTCAAGTCTCGAGGTTCTACGGTTTGTTCTGCCCGATCCGTTCTAGGGCAGAAAAATAATAATAATAATAATAATAAAAATCTGAGCAAATACAATAGGGTTTCAGCACTACGTGCTCGAACCCCTAAATATAGCTGCAAGCAGCAATTACCGGGGTTCGAGCCTGAAGGTGGTAAAATTTTAGAGTATAGGCCAACCTGGATGTATAGCTGACACTTAATCACATTGAAAATGGACAGTAGGCTGACAGACACACACACACACACACACACAGAAAAAAAATAGATGAAATGGTTAAACTATCATATTAATAATCAGTAAGCATGCTTACACACACACACACACACACACACACACACAGACACAGACATGTTGGTTTTTGTGGTTTATGGGGACTCTCCATAGGCGTAATGGTTTTTATACTGTACAAACTGTGTGTGCTATTGCCCTACACCTACCCTACACCTAAACTTAGCCCTCACAGGAGACTGTGTGCAGTTTTAGATTTCCAAAAAAACACCATTTAGTATGTTTTTTAAGCCTTTTGAATTACGGGGACATAGGCAGTGTCCTCATAAAACACCTTCATATTGTAATACCTCTGTCATACCCATGTTATTAAACAAATTTGTGTCCTCATAAACCACATAAACCCGCACACACACACACACACAGAGACACACTCATATACGGACATACATGCAGACATATTTTGTTGCAGATATAGATATTTGAAATAAATGACAGGTGACAATTCTTTTTGCAAGTCTTTTATTTTTAAGAGGTTATATGTCATTTTCAGGTTTCTCTGTGATCATAATATGACAAAATTGTAAAAACCTACACATCTGTATGAACAACATGGTAAACCTGAATTAAATGTGATTTTAAATGTTATAACAGTGATTTATAACATCTCCATCAGAAGACCATGGACTGTACTGTTTTATTGTTTAATAAGCCCATTAGTGGTCTTCCGCTGCCATCTAGTGGTTATAAATAGCAATTTCTCATACTAGACTCATTCTGGTCTGTGCCCAGCTGGTGGAATGACCTCCCGATCTCAATTCGAACAGCTGAGTCTTTAGCCATTTTCAAAAAACATCTAAAGACACATCTTTTTCGCCAGCACCTGACTAACTAATACTAACTTACCTATTCTATTTAAAAAAAAAAAAAAAAAAAAAAAAAAATTCTAGCTACGTGTACTGTGCTAACTAACTGAGACTGTTATGACACTTGTATACTGTTGCTCTCTCGATGGTCTGATTGCTTCTATTGTTCTCCTCATTTGTACGTCGCTTTGGATAAAAGCGTCTGCTAAATGATTAAATGTAAATGTAAATGTACACTGTGTTTTTGACATTTATTACCATTATAGTGTTATTTTTTGCCCAATCTCTCTTAAATTATATAAAAAAAATTATAATTATTGACCTCGAGAGTCTAGAGAACAGTACTGCACTGATTTGATATGTGATGGATTCTATTGTGGGATGTTAAATCCTATTGGAAAAATGCCCAAAACACACTACAAAAATACATTTTGTAATGGTTTTACTGGAAAAAGCTAATGGTTTATAATGGTATTATAATGGAAACCATTGGAATTTCTGTGATGGTTTCTATTGGGCTTCTATTGTTTTTTTAGCAGGGTCTTCACAGACTGTAGTCATGACAATGCCTTATTACCATTGCTAGACTATTTTATGTTACAGTTACAATTGTATTTAAAACAAAAACAAGTTAAAACTGACAAGAATCCATCCTAACAATCTGTTACCAGAATGACAATCACTGTATAAATCTGTTAGCGCTGTTAGCATCACATGCTAGCTGCTTTCTGACTGTAAACAGCAGCAAAGAGCCTACAAGACATGCACAAACAAGCCAAACTGACGATTAAACAGCAGTTTAACTTACCTTTCATAAAATAGTTCCTTCAAACAGCTCCAAGTCAAAGATGTCTTCTCAGGTGCAGAGCTTCCATCCAGTCCAAACAGGAGATGATCGTGACGCATCACGTGTGATGGATTAACGGGATTTTGAAATAATAATAATAATAATAATAATGGCATTATGTATTTAAATAGTCATCTATGACACGCTAAGCAATGCTCGTGGCAATTAGATTAACACACATCGATTTGAGAAATCCCGAAATGATGAGGACTTCCAGCTGTCAGCCAATCAACGGTCTGGATTCCATACACAAACATGAATATCAATGAGGAGGTGCAGTACCACGACCCACCTACAGGCGCTGTCTCGATACTCAGATTGAACACAAAATCAGGTAAATGTGAACTATGGGGATTTATGGAGAAATTTTGAATTTGAGCTCCCCTTATGTGTAGAAACACTTCTACGTTGTCTGAATTATGAAAACACCGGCCCTGTCCTCATAGTGTGGTGTGTATTCATATGAAATGTCCTCGTAAACCACAAAAACCAACACACACATGCGCACACGCACGCACGCACGCACACACGCACACACACACACACACACACACACACACACACGCACACACAGAGAGAGAGAGAGAGAGAGATATACGGACATACATGCACACATATTTTGTTGCAGATATAGATATTTGAAATAAATGACAGGTGACAATACTTTTTGCAAGTCTTTTCTTTTTAAGAGGCTATATGTCATTTTCAGGTTTCTCTGTGATCATAATATGACAAAATTGTAAAAACCTACACATCTGTATGAACAACATGGTAAACTTGAATTAAATGTGATTTTAAATGTTATAACAGTGATTTTATAACATCTCCATCAGAAGACCATGGACAGCACTGTTTAGTGTTTAATAAGCCCATTAGTGGTCTTCCGCTGCCATCTAGTGGTTATAAATAGCATTTTTTCATGCAACACTGTGTTTTCGACATTTATTACCATTATAGTGCTATTTTTTGCCCAATCTCTCTTAAATTATCAACATTGTTTTACAATTATTGACCTCGAGAGTCTAGAGAACAGTACTGCACTGATTTGATTAATTTAGAGTTAAAAACTGAAGGCTAGTTGACAAAAGCATGTTTTTTAAATAATCTCAAATACTTAAAGAACAGTTTGATTGACAGCAGTGATCCTAGAGGCAAAGTTGATCAGAATTAGAAGATCCATCGTAAGATATTAAGATATGGTGTATAAGTGAATATTATGAACGATTTATTGCAATTTGAGGTCAGTTAATATAGAAATACTGTGTTTTTGATGTCTTTTTACCTGTTATAGCGCCACCTATGGTCCGATCTCCATGAAACTTTGCATGCTTGTTAAGAGTCATGTGTCACATGTTTTCACCAAGGTTAGTAAAGTTTTGAGTTTTCGTTTACGTTTCATAGGCTTATGGTTATATGTGGCCACGCCTCCTTTTTAAATGACCCCGTTATAGCTAACCAAAGGACAAAATTCAACATTTTTTCGATGATTATTGATCTAGAGAGTCCAGAGAATATTACTGCAGTGGTTTGATCGAGATTGAGTAAAAAACCAGAGACTAGTTCGCAAAAGTAGGTTTTTGACATATTTGAGAATATTTAATGAATGATTTAATTTACAGCATTACTTCCAGAGGCAAAGTTGTTCAGAATGAGGAGATCTATCATATGATATGAAGATCTAGTGTTTGTGTGAATATATGAACATTATCTACAATTTTAGGTCATTTTATACACAAATATTGTGTTTTTGAGGCCTTTCTAACTGTTATAGCGCCACCTATGGTCCGATCTCCATGAAACTTTGTATGCTTGTTAAGAGTCATCTGATACATGTTTTCACCAAGTTTCGTAAAGTTTTGAGTTTTCGTTTAGGTTTCATAGGCTTATGGTTATATGTGGCCACGCATCCTTTTAAAATGAGCCAGTTATAGCTAACCAAAGGACAAAATTCAACTTTTTTTCGATAATAATTGATCTAGAGAGTCCAGAGAATATTACTGCAGTGGTTTGATCGAGATTGAGTAAAAAACCAGAGACTAGTTCGCAAAAGTAGGTTTTTCACATAATTGTGAATATTTAATGAACGATTTGATTGACACCAATGGTTCTTGAGGCAAAGTTGTTTATTATGAGGAGATCTATCAAATGATATGCATATTGTGTGTATGTGTGAAACACCACGTGATTACAGAGCCAAAAAACTCGTTAGCGCCAACTAGTGGCCGATTTCTTTCAAAATTCTTACAGACCTTTAGGGCCATGAGTCGAACATGCCCACCGAGTTTCGTTCCGATCAAACTCCGTTAACCTTGTCAAATTGGTGCTTAAACTTGTTTGGCCAATGGCGGCCATGTTTTTTGAGATATGCAAATGTCCTCATTATCGATTGTGCCCCTATGGGCCAAGATGCTGCATACCAATTTTGAAGTCGATCGGACCAACGGTTGCCTAGTTATAGCCATTTATATGTTTTTTCTGTCTTATAGCGCCCCCAAGTGTCAGAGCTGCGCACTTTTTTTTATTTGACCAAAGACTGAGCTCATACACATGTGTACCGAGTTTGGTGATGATGTCTCATTTCGTTCAAGAGTTATACTTCAAGCAACATTTGGCTAACGTTAGCATAGACGCTAATTGGTGTACTGTTTCGCGCGAAAATCGAAATTTCCACTTTTTTTCGATAATTATTGATATTCAGTGTCCAGAGAGTATTTCTGCAGTGGTTTGGTTCTGAACGGGCGAAAAACCTAGGACTAGTTCGCAAAAGTAGGTTTGGCATATAGGTCCATTTTGCGGAAAAACCGTGCGTCGTAGAGAAAATCTGTCGGGAACCAGTTTCCTTTGGTCTGAACCAAGGATCGCAACGATGTAAAGTTTTTGAGTCTACGACAAACGGTGTACGAGCTATGGCCAAAAACGTCTAAAAATTTTGTCTTTTGCGCTGTAGCGCCACCTATGAGCCGATTGGGCTGAGACTTTGATAGGATCTGCACTGACTGAGCTCTACAATCTGCCCGAGTTTCAAGTCTCGAGGTTCTACGGTTTGTTCTGCCCGATCCGTTCTAGGGCAGAAAAATAATAATAATAATAATAATAAAAATCTGAGCAAATACAATAGGGTTTCAGCACTACGTGCTCGAACCCCTAAATATAGCTGCAAGCAGCAATTACCGGGGTTCGAGCCTTAAGGTGGTAACATTTTAGAGTCTAGGCCAACATGGATGTATAGCTGACACTTAATCACATTGAAAATGGACAATAGGCTCACAGACACAGACACAAACACACACAGAAAGAAATTAAATGGTTAAACTATCATATTAATAATCATTAAGCTTGCTTACACACACACACACACACACACACACACACACACACACAAACACACAGACAGACACAGACATAGAAATTAAATGGTTAAACTATCATATTAATAATCATTAAGCTTGCTTACACACACACACACACAATGTTGGTTTTTGTGGTTTATGGGGACTCTCCATAGGCGTAATGGTTTTTATACTGAACAAACTGTGTGTGCTATTGCCCTACACCTACCCTACACCTAAACTTAGCCCTCACAGGAGACTGTGTGCATTTTTAGATTTTCAAAAAAACACCATATAGTATGTTTTTTAAGCCTTTTGAATTACGGGACATAGGCAGTGCCCTCATAAAACACCTTCAAATTGTAAAACCTCTGTCATACCCATGTCATTATACAAAATTGTGTCCTCATAAACCACATAAACCCGCACACACACACACTCATATACGGACATACATACACACATATTTTGTTGCAGCTATAGATATTTGAAATAAATGACAGGCGACAATACTTTTTGCAAGTCTTTTCTTTTTAAGAGTTTATATAGTCATTTTCAGGTTTCTCTGTGATCATAATATGACAAAATTGTAAAAACCTACACATCTGTATGAACAACATGGTAAACCTGAATTAAATGTGATTTTAAATGTTATAACAGTGATTTTATAACATCTCCATCAGAAGACCCATGGACTGTACGTTTTATTGTTTAATAAGCCCATTAGTGGTCTTCCGCTGCCATCTAGTGGTTATAAATAGCAATTTTTCATACAACACTGTGTTTTTGACATTTATTACCATTATAGTGCTATTTTTTGCCCAATCTCTCTTAAATTATCAACATTTTTTTATAATTATTGACCTCGAGAGTCTAGAGAACAGTACTGCACTGATTTGATTGATTTTGAGTTAAAAACTGAAGGCTAGTTGACAAAAGCATGTTTTTTAAATAATCTCAAATACTTAAAGAACAGTTTGATTAACTGCAGTGATCCTAGAGGCAAAGTTGATCAGAATTAGAAGATCCATCGTATGATATTAAGATATGGTGTATAAGTGAATATTATGAATGATTTATTGCAATTTAAGGACATTTTCTATACAAATATTGTGTTTTTGAGGTCTTTTTAACTGTTATAGCGCCACCTATTGTCCAATCTCCATGAAACTTTGTATGCTTGTTAAGAGTCATGTGTCACATGTTTTCACCAAGTTTCGTAAAGTTTTGAGTTTTCGTTTAGGTTTCATAGGCTTATGGTTATATGTGGCCACGCCTCCTTATTAAATGACCCCGTTATAGCTAACCAAAGGACAAAATTCAAAATTTTTTCGATAATAATTGATCTAGAGAGTCCAGAGACTATTACTGCAGTGGTTTGATCGAGATTGAGCAAAAAACCAGAGACTAGTTCGCAAAAGTAGGTTTTTGACATATTTGTTAATAATTAATGAACGATTTGATTGACAGCAATGGTTCTTGAGGCAAAGTTGTTCACAATGAGGAGATCTATCAAATAATATGCATATTGTGTGTATGTGTGAAACACCACGTGATTACAGAGCCAAAAAATGTCGTTAGCGCCAACTAGTGGCCGATTTCTTTCAAAATTCTTACAGACCTTTAGGGCCATGAGTCGAACATGCCCACCGAGTTTCATTTCGATCGACCTCCGTTAACCTTGTCTAATAGGTGCCTAATTGGTGCTTAAACTTGTTTGGCCAATGTCGGCCATGTTTTTTTAGATACGCGAATGTCCTCATAGATATTTGAGCCACTTCGGACAAAGACACTGCGTACCAACTTGAAGTCGATAGGAGCAACGGTTACCCAGTTATAGTTTTTTCGTTCTTGTAGCGCCACCAAGTGGCAAATATGCGGGGGTTTTTTTATTTCACCAAAGTTTTTATTGCTACATATGTGTACCGAGTTTGGTGAAGATATCTAATTTCGTTCACGAGTTATAGCCTTTTTCGTAAAATTGGCCTGTGACTTTTAAATGTTCTGGGGCCCCATTTCGAAAGTGAGTTGAAATTTCAACATTTTTTTTGATAATTATTGATGGTCCCTGTCCAGAGAACATTTCTGCAGTGGTTTGGTTCCGATTGGGCGAAAAACCTAGAACTAGTTTACAAAAGTAGGTTTTGAACATAATTGAGCATATTTAAATAACACTTTGATTGATGGCAGTGATCCTAGAGACAAAGTTGTTCAGAATGAGGAGGTCTATCATATGATATGAATAACTAGTGTATGTGTGAATATATGAACTTTTTTTTTTTTACAATTAATTTCATGTACAATTGAAATATTGTGTTTTTGAAGGCTTTTTTACTGTTACAGCGCCACCTATGGTCCGATCTCCATGAAACTTTTCTTGCTTGTTAACAGTCATATGTCACATGTTTTCTCCAACTTTCGTAAAGTTTCAAGCTTTTGTTTAGGTTTTATAGGCTTTTGGTTATGTGTGGCCACGCCCCTTTTTTAAATGAGCCAGTTATAGTTAACCAAAGGGCAAAATTCAACATTTTTTCGATAATAATTGATCTAGAGAGTCCAGAGAATATTACTGCAGTGGTTTGATCTAGATTGAGTAAAAAACCAGAGACTAGTTCGCAAAAGTAGGTTTTTCACATAATTGTGAATATTTAATGAACGATAGGATTGACACCAATGGTTCTTGAGGCAAAGTTGTTCATTATGAGGAGATCTATCAAATGATATGCATATTGTGTGGATATTTTAAACACCACGTGATTACAGAGCCAAAAAACTCGTTAGCGCCAACTAGTGGTCGATTTCTTTCAAAAATTCTTACAGACCTTTAGGGCCATGAGTCGAACATGCCCACTGAGTTTCGTTCCGATCGACCTCCGTTATCCTTGTCAAATTGGTGCTTAAACTGTTTTGGCCAATGGCGGCCATGTTTTTTGAGATACGCGAATGTCCTCATAGTCGATTGTGCCCCTTTGGACCAAGACGCTGCATACCAATTTTGAAGTCGATCGGACCAACGGTTGCCTAGTTATAGCCATTTATATGTTTTTTCTGTCTTATAGCGCCCCCAAGTGGCATAGCGACGCATTTTTTTTTATTTGACCAAAGATTGAGCTCATACACATGTGTACCAAGTTTGGTGATGATATCTCATTTCGTTCAAGAGTTATACTTCAAGCAACATTTGGCTAACGTTAGCATAGACGCTAATTGGCGTACTGTTTCGCGCGAAAATCGAAATTTCAACTTTTTTTTGATAATTATTGATATTCAGTGTCCAGAGAGTATTTCTGCAGTGGTTTGGTTCTGAACGGGCGAAAAACCTAGGACTAGTTCGCAAAAGTAGGTTTCAGATATCACTCAATTTTGCGGAAAACCGTGCGTCGTAGAGAAAATCTGTCGCAATCCAGTTTTCTTTGTTCTCAAACAAGGATCGCAACGATGTAAAGTTTTTGAGTCTACGACAAATTGTGTACGAGCTATGGCCAAAAACGTCTGAAAATTTTGTCTTTTGCGCTGTAGCGCCACCTATGGGCCGATTGGGCTGAGACTTTGATACGTTCTCCCCAAATTGAGCTCTACGATCTGCCCGAGTTTCAAGTCTCTAGCCCTTACGGTTTGGGCTGCACGATGCGTTTTACGGCGGAATAATAATAATAATAATAATAGCTGCAAGCAGCAATTACCGGGTTCGAGCCTTAAGGGGGTAACATTTTAGGGTCTAGGCCAACCTGGATGTATAGCTGACACTTACATTGAAAATGGACAATAGGCTCACAGACACAGACACAGACACACACACACACACACACACAACACACACATAGAAATGAAATGGTTAAACTATCATATTAATAATCATAAGCTTGCTTACACACACACACACACACAGAGAGACACACTCATATACGGACATGCATGCACACATATTTGAAATGGAAAGTAGGCTCACAGACACACAGACAGAAAAAAATAGCATTGAAATGGTTAAACTATCATATTAATAATCAGTAAGCATGCTTACACACACACACACACACACACAGAGACACACACACATAGAAATGAAATGGTTAAACTATCATATTAATAATCATTAAGTTTGCTTACACACACACACACACACACACACACACACACACACAGAGAGACACACTCATATACGGACATACAAGCACACATATTTTGTTGCAGATATAGATATTTGAAATAAATGACAGGTGACAATACTTTTTGCAAGTCTTTTCTTTTAAGAGTTTATATAGTCATTTTCAGGTTTCTCTCGTGATCATAATATGGCAAAATTGTAAAAACCTACACATCTGTTATGAACAACATGGTAAACCTGAATTAAATGTGATTTTAAATGTTATAACAGTGATTTTATAACATCTCCATAAGAAAACCCATGGACTGTACTGTTTTAGTGTTTAATAAGCCCATTAGTGTGTCTTCCGCTGCCATCTAGTGGTTAAAAAGCAATTTTTCATACAACACTGTTTTTGACATTTATTACATTATAGTGTTATTTCTTGCCCAATCTCTCTTAAATTATCAACATTTTTTTTATACATAATGACCTAGAGAGTCTAGAGAACAGTACTGCACTGATTTGATTGATTTTGAGTTAAAAACTGAAGGCTAGTTGACAAAAGCATGTTTTTTAAATAATCTCAAATACTTAAAGAAACAGTTTGATTGACTGCAGTGATCCTAGAGGCAAAAGTTGATCAGAATTAGAAGATCCATCGTATGATATTAAGATATGGTGTATAAGTGAATATTATGAACGATTTATTGCAATTTGAGTTCATTTAATATAGAAATATTGTGTTTTTGAGGCCTTTTTAACTGTTATAGCGCCATCTATGCTCCAATCTTCATGAAACGTTGCATGCTTGTTAAGAGTCGTCTGACACATGGTTTCACCAAGTTTCGTAACGTTTTGAGATTTCGTTTAGGTTTCATAAGCTTTTGGTATATGTGGCCATGACCCTTTCTTAAATGACCCGTTATAGCTAACCAAAGGACAAAATTCAACATTTTTTGATGATTATTGATCTAGAGAGTCCAGAGAATATTACTGCAGTGGTTTGATCGAGATTGAGTAAAAAACCAGAGACTAGTTCGCAAAAGTAGGTTTTTAACATATTTGAGAATATTTAATGAATGATTTAATTGATATAATTAGTCCCAGAGGCAAAGTTGTTCAGAATGAGGAGATCTATCATATGATATGAAAATCTAGTGTATGTGTGAATATATGAACATTATCTACAATTTTAGGTCATTTTATACACAAATATTGTGTTTTTGAGGCCTTTCTAACTGTTATAGCGCCATCTATGATCCGATCTCCATGAAACTTTGTATGTTTGTTAAGAGTCATGTGTCATATGTTTTCACCATGTTTTGTAACATTTTTGAGTTTTCGTTTAGGTTTTCATAGGCTTATGGTTATATGTGGCCACGCCTCCTTTTAAAATGAAACAGTTATAGCTAACCAAAGGCCAAAATTCAACATTTTTTCGATAATAATTGATCTAGAGAGTCCAGAGAATATTACTGCAGTGGTTTGATCGAGATGAGTAAAAAACCAGAGACTAGTTCGCAAAAAGTAGGTTTTTAACATAATTGTGAATAATTAATGAACGATAGGATTGACAGCAATGGTTCTTGAGGCAAAGTTGTTATTATGAGGAGATCTATCATAATATGCATATTGTGTGTATGTGTGAAACACCACGTGATTACCGAGCCAAAAAACTCGTTAGCGCCAACTAGTGGCCGATTTCTTTCAAAATTCTTACAGACCTTTAGGGCCATGAGTCGAACATGCCCACCGAGTTTCGTTCCGATCAAACTCCGTTAACCTTGTCAAATTGGTGCTTAAACTTGTTTGGCCAATGGCGGCCATGTTTTTTGAGATATGCAAATGTCCTCATAATCGATTGTGCCCCTAATGGACCAAGATGCTGCATACCAATTTTGAAGTCGATCGGACCAACGGTTGCCTAGTTATAGCCCTTTATATGTTTTTTCTGTCTTATAGCGCCCCAAGAGGCAAGAGCTGCGCACTTTTTTTTATTTTGACCAAAGATTGAGCTCATACACATGTGTACCGAGTTTGGTGAAGATATCTCCATTCCGTCCAAGAGTTATACTTCAAGCAACATTTGGCTAACGTTAGCATAGGCGCTAATTGACGTACTGTTTTCGCGCGAGGAAATCGAAATTTCAACTTTTTTTCGATAATTATTGATATTCAGTGTCCAGAGAGTATTTCTGCAGAGGTTTTGGTTCTGAACGGGCGAAAAACCTAGGACTAGTTCGCAAAAGTAGGTTTAGATATAGTCAATTTTGCGGAAAAACCGTGCGTCGTAGAGAAAATCTGTCCTGAATCCAGTTTTGTTTGTTCTGAACCAAGGATCGCAACGATGTAAAGTTTTTTGAGTCTACGACAAACCGTGTACAGAGCTATGGCCAAAAACGTCTAAAAATTTTGTGTTTTGCGCTGTAGCGCCACCTATGGGCCGATCGGGCTGAGACTTTGATAGGATCTGCACTGACTGAGCTCTACAATCTGCCCGAGTTTCAAGTCTCGAGGTTCTACGGTTTGTTCTGCCCGATCCGTTCTAGGGCAGAAAAATAATAATAATAATAATAAAAATCTGAGCAAATACAATAGGGATTCAGCACTACGTGCTCGAACCCCTAATAAAAATCCTAACAAATACAATAGGGTTTCAGCACTACGTGCTCGAACCCCTAAATATAGCTGCAAGCAGCAATTACCGGGGTTCGAGGTTTAAGGTGGTAAAACTTCAGGGTCTAGACCAACCTGGATGAATAGCTGACACTTACATTGAAAATGACAATAGGCTCACAGACACACACACACACACACACACACACACACAGACCACAGACACCACACACACACAACACACACACAGACACAAGACACAGACACACACATAGAAATTAAATGGTTAAACTATCATAATAATAATCATTAAGCTTGCTTACACAACACACACACACACACACAGAGACACTCATATACGTACATACATGCACACATATTTTGTTTGCAGATATAGATATTTGAAATAAATGACAGGTGACAATACTTTTTGCAAGTCTTCTCTTTTTAAGAGTTTATATAGTCATTTTCAGGTTCTCTGTGATCATATGACAAAATTGTAAAAACCTACACATCTGTATGAAAAACATGGTGAACCTGAATTAAATGTGATTTTAAATGTTATAACAGTGATTTAATAACATCTCCATCAGAAACCCGGACTGTACTGGTTTAGTGTTTAATAAGCCCATTAGTGGTCTTCCGCTGCCATCTAGTGGTTATAAATAGCAATTTCTCATACAACACTGTGTTTTTGACATTTATTACCATTATAGTTTTTATTTTTTTCCCAATCTCTAAAAAAAACCCTATAATTATTGACCTAGAGAGTCTAGAGAACAGTACTGCACTGATTTGATTGATTTTGATTAAAAACTGAAGGCTAGTTGACAAAAGCATGTTTTTTTAAATCATCTCAAATACTTAAAGAACAGTTTGATTTGACAGCAGTGATCCTAGAGGCAAAGTTGATCAGAATTATAAGATTCATCGTATGATATTAAGATATGGTGTATAAGTGAATATTATGAACATTTTATTGCAATTTGAGAACATTTAATAAAGAAATACTGTGTTTTTGAGGCCTTTTTAACTGTATAGCGCCATCTATGGTCCAATCTCCATGAAACTTTGCATGCTTGTTAAGAGTCATCTGACACATGTTTTCACCCATGTTTTTGTAACATATTTGAGATTTCGTTTAAGTTCCATAAGCTTTTGGGTATATGTGGCAATGCCCCTTTCCTAAATGACCCGTTATAGCTAACCAAAGGACAAAATTCAAAATTTTTCGATAATTATTGATCTAGAGAGTCCAGAGAATATACTGCAGTAGTTTGATCGAGATTGAGCAAAAAAACCAGGGACTAGTTTGCAAAACTAGGTTTTTAACATATATGAGAATATTTAATGAACGATATGATTGACAGCATTACTCCCAGAGGCAAAGTTGTTCAGAATGAGGAGATCTATCATATGATATGAAGATCATGTGTTTGTGTGAATATATGAACATGTTCTACAATCTGAGGTCATTTATACAGAAATACTGTTTTTGAAGGCCTTTTTAACTGTTTATAGCGCCACCTATGGTCCGATCTCCATGAAACTTTGTATGCTTGTTAAGAGTCGTGTGTCACATGTTTTCACCAAGTTTCGTAAAGTTTTGAGTTTTCGTTTAGGTTTCATAGGCTTATGGTTAATGTAGCCACACCTCCTTTTTAAAAGACCCCGTTATAGCTAACCAAAGGCAAAAAATCAACATTTTTTCGATAATAATTGATCTAGAGAGTCCAGAGAATATTACTGCAGTGGTTTGATCGAGATTGAGTAAAAAACCAGAGACTAGACTAGTTCGCAAAAGTAGGTTTTTGACATATTTGTGAATAAACTGAACGATATGATTTACAGCAATGGTTCTTGAGGCAAAGTTGTTCACAATCAGGAGATCTATCAAATGATATGCATATTGTGTGTATGTGTGAAACACCACGTGATTACAGAGCCAAAAAATGTCGTTAGCGCCAACTAGTGGCCGATTTCTTCAAAATTCTTACAGACCTTTAGGGCCATGAGTCCAATATGCC
>JALXFT010001615.1:0-54004 GCA_023376895.1 Aspiorhynchus laticeps
GGAACCGATGGCCGGCTTCATCTGATCTTCAGTTTACCAAGCAATACAAGGTAACAGACACACATTTTATTTGCACTTTTTAGTATGTTATTGTAGCTTGAGCATTCAAGCACCTTGTTTCTCTTGTTAAACTTGAATGTATTTTTTTTTTCTGGCATTGTCATGTGATGCTATTTAATTTAATTTATTGTTTTTTATTTATTAAAATGTATGTGTGTGTACTTCTAACATGTTTGGTTGGTAAAATAAATGTAAATTCAAATCAGAGTGTCTTTGATGTATTCTTGAGTCTATAAGGTAACAATAATATAATAAGATAACCTTGTTTGAAATGGTTTGGCTAAAAGAAAATGTGGTTTCGTCTATACTACTAGGTACTTATACTATATTGACTGGGTTAAATAGAATTGCATTATTAAAAAGAGACTAAAATACAATTTTCATTGACTAAAACTAGACTAAATGTCATCAGTTTTCGTCGACTAAAACTAGACGAAAATAGTCATGGATAATTCTGACTAAAATAAGACTAAAATGCTCAGACTTTTAGTTGACTGAAACTTGACTAGACTAAAAAGAGTATGAACATGACTAAAACTAATAAAAACTAAAATGACAGCTTCACACAAAGACTAGACTAAAACTAAAATTAAAACAGGCTGCCAAAAACAACACTAGTGGCGACACTGGATGTTTAAAGTTAAAAGAGAAACTCAAGAGACAGAACAACAACAAAAAAAGCTTTAAAAGCTCTTGTGCTAGTGGACTAAGAAATACTTAGTTTAAAATAGTACAAAACATTTTCATCGGTCTTATGGAGAGAAAAAACACAAACTCTGTGCAAGAATGAAACATTGCAGCTGCCACGTTGGGCGCCAGTGTTCACTAGGGGTGTCGAAATTAATTGTTTCTATGGTGCATCGCGATGCAGACGAGGACGATTCGGTATCGGTTCAGTAATAGACCATAACTGATTATAACATACTGGCACTTTTCTGACATCATTTGTTGCATACGTGATTTGTCGCGGGAGCATACAATGGCGGAGGGAGGCGAGACGTGAGTGCGTGTAATTAAAAATGCTCCAACTACTTCAAAAGTCGACATCTGGGCACATTTCTGCTTTTATGAACAACCTGGTAAGCACGACCTGGAGAAGACACACGCTGTGTGTAACTCATGTCACACACAAATAAAATATGCAGGAGGTAGTAGGGATGGGTATCGTTAAGGTTTTAACGGTATTACTACTCTTATCGATACTGCTTATCGGTCCGGTACTTTAACGGTATTCTTATCGGTACTTTTTGTTATACTGTATGTATATATATATATATATATATATATATTATAACAAATTAGGAGCTGAATTAACATTACTTTATATTCTGAAATGTAAAATAAATATTTAATTAAATTAATATAAAACATCAATTTGTAAATGCACCAGTGTGCAGGCACTTTTAGTGTTTTATATACATAAGATACAGTAAGAATATTAACAAAGAAACAAAGTAAAAACAAACTGACAAATACAATAAAACAAATATACAAATGAAATGAAATAAACAGTGCTTTAATTTTTCCATGAAGGTCTACTAACATTACTGTTCAGGCAAGTAATAGCCTACAAAAGAAATCTAAAAGTAATCAAATGTAAATGCACACTGCATAGTTTTCACTGTATGTATTGATAGATTAATGCTTATTAAAGCTATAACGTTATTCAGATTAAGAGCTGCGGGGGATTTTCTCTTTGCATTTTTTTCTTTGATTAACATTGAAGCGCCAGTCTGTCACTTTAAGATAATATATTGACACACATCGGATTTTCTCCGAACAGTTCTGGTCCACTTAAGACAAACTGTTTAAGTGAATACTCTCGTAGCCGGCCATTGTGACATATTTTTGTGTGTATTTGATCGTTTGGACGCGCCCGAAGCTCAAACTGTAATTTGTCTGTCCGTCTTGGAGCGCTCCGCAGGCGCGCACACACACACACACACACACACACACACACACACACATACACACACACTTCAGCCTGGGGAGCAGCGTCTCTTGTGCGGATTGTGCTTTCAACGTTTTATTATCAAACATGTCCCGCAATTTAGCAACAGTAAAGACGGCATCTTACAACAATCACCGATTGAGCTGATTCAGACTTTAAGTTTTGTTTAGGGAGGAACGAATGCGCGCCGCTGTAAAGGGAAGGAAGTTGTGCTAGAAGAAACGCGGCTATAATCCTTAGAAGCCAAAATCAAAAATAAATAAATAAACTTAGCTTAATATAACAGCCACAGGCATAAAGTGCATATGTTTTAATAGTTAGTTCTCTATTCTATCATAATTATACAGGGCTTTCATGTTGCGCGTGCTGAAGCTCATCTGCGTGAGCGCGATCTCGCTTCTGAATTACGAATAGCAAAAATGCATCATAGACAAATGTTTGAATATTATTGCATATAAAACAGCTGGCAACTCTGGTGAGATAGAATTTGCAAGATAATGTGTATATGTAGCAACAATAAATGTGTGTTTTCATAATTTCTCCAGTACCGACAGCAGAACCGATAACGTCAGAGCTTATCGATACTCCGGTCTTTCATAATTTAGCCCCGAGACCGATTAAATACCGAGTTTCGGTACCCATCCCTAGGAGGTAGTATCACTAACTTGAGAAACCACGTCAGCCGTTTTTACCATAAGCTGTTAACGCCTGTCAGTGCCAAGTATTTAGTATTTACGTTTGTGTATTTGTTCTAAATGCTCCTGTTGTCTTCTGTGCCCAGACTTAGTTTTGTTTGATGTTTGATACATTCAAGAAGCGTGTTTTCTTTGAGCAGGTAAAATTAAAGGTTCAGTTCATATAACTGACTGCTTGTATTTTTTGACAAAATTGTATACATGTGAAGTAAAATTGAAAATTGAGGATACAGTGCATCGATGACATGATAATCGTAATCTAACCGAACCGTGAGACCAGTGTAGGTTCACACCCCTAGTGTTCACGAACAATATCAAATGGATTACACTCTGAAAGACTTTTTACGTAAAAAAAATAAGTATAGTTTAGGCTTAAGATGAATTTGCATTTCAATCCAATTTTCAATTCCCTATATGAACTTGAGTCAGAAGATTTCCGGTGAATGAAGATGGCATTTTTTTTTATTGTTTCTTACAGAAAAATAATGTGCAACTTAGTAAGCAGTAAGAACATACATAAATAAATAAATAGTGTGGTCACATTTATTGTTGTTCAGTAAATTTTTGTAGGCAAATTCAGTCATTTCAATCAGAATCGACGTGATTAGGAATTTTGCAAGAAGGTGCAAGATTTTCCCAGATTTTCTTTACGTGTTCGACATGTTCAGGCGTTCATGCAAATTCGCAGTGTTGACCAACATAAAGCTGTACATTATGTGATCGATCATTATCTTAAATAATAATAACAATAACAATAATAATAAAAATAATAATAATAATTTTTAATTAATAAAACATCAATTTCTATACAAATATCATATATTATTAATTAATGGATATCAATAAGGGTTTTTTATAGTGTAAAAAACATGAACAAAATGTTTTAGTGTTAGTGTTTTATAAAGTGTGGTCATATTTACCATTGTTCAGTCAATTATTTGGGGGCAAAATCCAGTCATTTCAATTAAAATCAATGGAATTGGGAAGATTTTCCCATGCAGATTTCGCAACATGTACGAGTTGTCTATGCACATTTGCTGTGTTGACCAACAGAAAGCTGTGCTTTGTATAAGTACTTTTATAAATTTTGTAGACGTTGTATAAGTAAAAATAAATAAATAAATACATACATACATACATAGATACATAAATAAATAAAAAGTAAGTAATTAAATACATTTAAAAAGTGTGGTCAAATTTGCTGTTGCTTGGCAAATTTTCGTTTAAACTGAAATTGATGCAATTCAAATTTACATGCAAAGGCAAAATATTTGACCACACAAACATGCTCACAGTTGTTCATGTGAATTCACTGTTTACCAGCAGAGAGCTGTGTTTCATACATCAATACACTAGTGACAATAAAAATTGACTTTTTTTACTGCAAAAAAAAAAAAAACCACAATCTTATGGCATTGGACAAACTGTCATATGGAAAGAGTTGCGTAAAGATTCGAGTTCTGTTGGTTAAAGATTCAACTGCATTAAAAATAACAGCTTATGGGTTTGGAACGACATGAGGGGGAATAAATAATAAAACAAAAAAAAATATTTGGGGTTGAACAATTAATTTGTATTGTGCAGAGAAAGCACAAGAGGAAATCATGTATCACAAAAAGTATTTTCCTGATAAAAATCTAATTTATCTTCATATACTCTTACTTAATTGGAAATATCTTGGTACGCTCTGAAATATTTGGAGCTGTAAAGAGATTTTAATTGGGGAAAATGACTGATAAACTTGTGTGGGCGGTAGAAAATGAGGCAGAAAGAGATGATATGGTGCAAATAATGGCTGTCTGACACAAGATGATGATGTTGGTTTATGAGGGCAGTCTAATGATCAATTTCAATGAGTCGAATGAAAGCTATTACAGCCAAAACGGTCTCATCACAGATGTATTAATGTCCAGGAGAGAATAAATAACAAGTAAAGGTGCGTGGTTAAGCATGTGTAATTATCCCACTCCAACATTAATCCATTTTCTATTTACCGTTTTTTTGAAATCGCTAATTTGATAAAGCTATTGGCGCCATGAATATTGACACAATTGGCCTAACTGGATGTGGAGCGCTGGGTCCCTTGGAGGCCATTATGAAGGATGGACAGCTGGTCCCTGGCTCGGGCCGGCCAGAATCAATCTCTAGTAAACAAGGCCGTTCTGTTGGGTGGGGAGGAGGGGTAATTGAGTTTTCTGTCATGTTATGGCGGCAGAACAGGGACTCCATCAGTGGGAGCAGTTGGCTGCCCCGTATCCTGCCGGGCACCAGAACCCACCATTATGGTGTCATCTCAATTGCCTTTTCAATGTCTCCATGAAAAATTGGATTCGATGTAATCTTGCTAACTGTACTTAAGTGCATTATAGATGCATTTAATCTTTATGTGCCATGGATTTATGCAGGATGAGACGTACAGGGCAGCAGTGCGTTTGGCACTGTCACATATGCAGAGGACAGAAATGTCTAAAGAAAATAAGTATAGAATTAATTTAGTACAATTATTAGTATAAATTTGAATAATTGTAATTATTCATTGTGATATTATTATGAAATATTTATAATGTTATATTAATATTTTAGCTTTTGTTTTTATTAATATTAATAAATAAATAAATAAAAACATTATAGTAAAGAATATATTTATTACACCGCAAAATAATATGTTTTAATCATTTTAATTGCATATTGTTTAATGATATGTGTGAATATATTAATTATTAATTAAATTAAAATAAATAAATTATTTTATCCTTTTGCCCAAGGAAAGGTTTGTCATTTTCGGTCAGTTTAACTTGATGTCCTAAAATAATTAAAACTAAAAACTTAAATAAAAATGAACAAAAACTATTTAGATAATAATAATGATAATAATAATATATAACTAAATGACTAAATTTTAATTAAAATGAAAAATATAAATCTAATTAAAATTATGAATAAAACTGTAATAGTTTCACCCAATAAATAAATAAATAAACACACAAACAAACAAACAAACAAACAAATTAATGAATAAATGAATGAATGGCCTAAAGTTTGGAAGAATTAGTAATTTTTAATTGTTTTTGAAATAAATCTCTTTTGCTCACCAAGACTGCATTTTTGTCACACACACACACACACACACACACACATATATATATATAATACAGCAACAACAGTAATGTTGCTAAATGTTATTTACATCTACAAGAGCTGTTTTCAGTGTGAATATATTGTAAAATGTTATTTATTTCTGTGGTCAAAACTGAATTTTTTAGCATTACTCCAGTCTTCACTCTCACATGATCCTTCGGAAATCATTGAAATAAGCTGATTGTTACTGTATTTTGATTAAATAAATGCAGGCTTTGTGAGTATAAGAGACTTCTTTCAAACCCCCCCCAAAAAAAATCTAAATTACTCCAAACTTTTGCACTTTTTTTTACGATCTAGAAAATTAATTTGGTTTCACTCCAAACATTTGCCAGCTAGTGTATGTGACATTATACTGACCACCAACTGCTCTCTTTCTCTGAACTGAGTCGTCTGTATACGTACATTCAAAAAGTGCAATTAAACTCCTCTTTATAAAAGAAAATAGTCCCTTCTTAACCTTCAAAGCCGTACAACAATCCATCTGGACGTTTCAAGATAATTATTTTGTGTATAATTGCACAACGCTTAAGAAGATCCAGGGGAAAAAGTGGGCAGCGCAAATACATCTGCAGGAAAAATGACAGCAAATTGGTGCGTGTCAGAACGCCAGCACACAAAGAAAGTAGATCATTGAAGAGTAATGAAGTGAAGAAAGAACACTTTAAACAAACGGAGCATTTTGACAGCGATTGAGTGGCTCCGTGACCTTTTATCTATGTAATCTAAGCTGACTTTCGCGCCCCGTTCCTGACTGCTCGCTGAATGCTTATAAAAGCCAGGCTTCGTCTAAAGCCCTGAACCCAGCGAGGCCCTTGAAAAGCTCCTGAATCTGGCTGTCAGGGCTAAAAGCTACAAGTCGTTTAGATATAAAGATCACAGATTCACAAAGTCCTGTTTTTAATGGTCTTATTCTCGTTCCTGCCCCCCCCCCAATACATGTCTGTAATTGCGTCGGGTGAAACAGGGAAGACGGCGTTTGGCATAAACGAGATTGGTGTCTCGCTCGGGACTAGCGCTGCGATAATTGACTTGGAAACGGTGTCGCTGTCACGTACGGCTACCCATCTGTGCTGTGGGCTGTAAGTACCTGAGAGCCCGTGTCAGGGGCCGGTGTTGGGATCGAGGGGCCGCCGCCATCAATGCCATTAAGTCACAATGGCACTTCTGCTGTTCTGCGCCGAGCAAGTGCTGGATGGGATGGTCTGTTTTTGGCTGGCAGGGCCATTGGGACGTACCCTGCTGTCTATGCCAGACGCAGTTGGAGAGACGGGGCCTGAATCTGTTTGCTGGCCCTTTAATAATCAGCCGAGGCTGTGCCAGTGATGCTGCCTTCAGTGCTGCATGGATATTAGTGTGTAGTGTGATATCAGATACAAGAAATGAGACTTTGCATTACTTTGCATTCAGCTTTGCTTTTGAACAGTAAAAACGGTAATTGTATCTCCAAATTATGACTTCATAAATAAGTAAATAAGTAAATCAATAAATAAATAAATAAAAATACTGAAATATTAGTAATATGTATTAAGATTTTAGTAATTGTTGTAATACAATTTTTCATATATTATTTGACATGTATACTATGTAGATAAATAAATAAATAACAGGATTGATAACATTTCTGTTTCCAGAAGTAACAATTTTATTTTCTTGAGCACATGGGATGGAAATGCTTTTATAGCTAGTGTTACTTGGTAACATGCTGTGAAACATGCAGCAGATGTTTTCTTATCGAGTCGGTTTTGTTTTCAGTTGCAGGTTGCCAGTATAATATGTGGAGAATCCAGAAAAGTAACCATCCTGCTAAATTTCAAATCCCACTATCAGAACCTGTGGCAAAAATAGAAGCACCACTGATGGATATGGAAACCTCTATAAAAAGGAATTCTCTAAAACAAAGGTCACGAAGAATTGCCCTCATATGTGAAATAGGAAAAAACAGCAGCCTCATATTATAGGATGCATTTCATTATGGAGGTAGGCTATTCTGAGAAATGTAGTGAGCAGAATGTAAATAAAGAATAAGCGGAGGTGTGAACCAATCATAAAGAGTGACATTTTGAGGAAAAACAACAAAATAGCCCATGCCAGAAAAATGCTATTTATAAAGCAGACGCAAATTTTTGGCCAGTGTGTTGCACGCACACAAACCTCTATACTCAAGGGGCGAAAGATTTACTGAAGTTTTCTGTGCCAGATGCATTATTATTCAAATAGTTAGTACCACCGTAAAAGAAGAAGAAAATGTCCACATGGACAGTAGAAGAAAATTTATGCTAATGTCTAGTATAGCGCCCACACTGATAATGCAATGCATACTTGTAAACTGCTTTTCTAAATTTCTAAACATGTAAAATCAAGCTTGTTATGGTCTCGTAATACCTTGGTTAGCATCTGAGTTGGGAATGCTTCTTTAAAACTAGCTAGTCAAGCTACAAGCTAAATGAAATTAGTTACGCTACATTCAATCTGATGCGTCCAAAGCTTTATTCGTAAAAACACTAATAATGTGTACACTAATAATGAATAAGCAATTCTATGGAATAACAGGAAAAACTGTTACATTGATTTGTTAGATAAGCACAAGGAATGAATCAGTATTTTGGCACTTTTTCTTCTTTTTTTAAACAATTTGTGAATGACAGCTGACAGAAAATATGTAAATCTGATTTGTTATTTGCAGGATTCTTAAATACTTAGAAATCTATAAGTAGATTTGTCTACCCGATCTCATGAATGTGTGTGTAAATAGTATGCCAAATAAAAATGAAAACTCGTGGTATTGATATGCAAAAATGGACTTTGGCATGTATATTCTATGCGATGGGTAGGATTAGGGTTGTGGGGTAGATGCATATCATATGTACGCGAAAACTGCATATCATGTGAACGCAAACAAATTTCGTATCATATGCACGTGAAAACTGCGTATTATATGCACGCCAAACACATTCGTATCATATGTACGCCACAGTCCATTTTTGCGTATCAATACCATGAGTTTTAATTTTTATTTGGCGAACTATTTTTTTTTTGCTATCAACTTTTTTTTCATTTTTTTTTCACACATAACATAACATAGTATCCAAAATAAAACAAAACAAAACAACAAACACATACTCAACATCTCAAGGTCCAATCAAAAGGGAGGGAGAGAGGGAAGGACAATAAAAACACAAAAGTCACTCCTTTATATAATCACGTATATCCATCAAAAAACACTGCCAAGCATCGATGGTCGAAGGCCTGGCCCCACCGACTCGCGCCGTTGTACATTCACATGACACTATTTGCAGGAGGCTTCGGATCCAATATGTTTTTCTACACGTGTGGTGTAAACCAGTTCTGGATTATTGTCTTCTTCGCAGCTGTAAAACCAGCAAACAACATTCTCTTTTGCATTGAATTAATACAGAGACCAGAATCATCATTAAGAAGACACAAACTTGGGTTAACAGACCAATCAATTCGCAGTAATGATGACAAAACCAGGCCTACATGTGTCCACAGACTGATGATGACAGGACATTTTATTTGGCGAACTATTTATATGCATTTTCATGAGACCAGGCTGGATTTGTACAAACATAAATTTTAATAAATAATATAAACCCTTAAATGCATGAATGTTTCGCCAATCATTATTACATATTTGGGTCTTTAGTGACCCGGACCTATATATCCAGCACGGATAGATCTCTAACTGGTTCAATAGCAAAAAAACTCTCTTGATATTTTAAGAACAATTACAGAAGAATAAAATAAAGTATATTTAGTTACCTTTTGAAACTTAGAAAGTTTCAATTTGAGCAGATGATTTTACCATCACTGTCATCGTCAGAGCACACTTCCACATCTGACTCATATTCGCGATCTCAACCATATTCTCAAAACTATCGATTTCAATGACTTCATATTCAATATTCTGATCACTGGCAGCTTATTCACTATGTCCACCATCAAATGACAGTGACATTTATATTTTATTGTGTACAGTAATTGATCTGCAGTAAAGCCATTCAAACCAGTTCAATTGTTGCTAATGACATTGATTTGTTTTATGCATGCGGTAATTATGAGTGAAATGTCATGGCATCATTGTCTATAAAACAGTGCCACCTCGAGGAATAAAGGTGAATTGCACATATTGAGTCATCAGATATTTAAATATTGTTGCGCAGGAAAAAATATACTTTATAAGTATAGAAGTATATTATAAATAAGTCACAAGATAAACTCAGAATTGCGAGATAAAAACATGCAAAATTATAAACTCAGATATTGCGAAAATAAAAACTCAGGATTGCAAGAAAAAAGTCACAAGATTAATTAGAATTCCGGGGGGAAAATGGCAAGACAAAATGTGTGAATAAAGTCACAAGAAGAAGTCAGAATTGTGATAAAAAAGTCACAAGATGAAGTCAGAACTGCAAGAAAAAAAGTTGACAAACTCTGAATTGCAACAAAAATGTCACAAGATTAAGTCGGAACTGCTAGAAAAAAAAAAGGGAAAATCTCAGAATTGCAAGAAAAAAGTCATGAGATGAATCAGAATTGTGAGAAAAATGTTGCGAGATAAACTCAGAATTGCGAGAAAAAAGTCACAAGATGAATCAAAATTGCAAGAAAAAAGTTGCAAGATGAAGTCAGAACTGCAAAAAAAAAAGTTGTGAGATAAACTCAGAATTGCAAGGAAAAGTCACAAGATGAATTTGAATTGCAAGAAAAAAGTTGCGAGATGAATCAGAATCGTGAGAAAAAGTCGTGAGATAAACTCAGAATTGCGGAAAAAAAATTGCTAGATAAACTCAGAATAGTGAGAAAAAAGTAATGAGATGAAGTCAGAACTGCGAGAAAAAAAGTTGCAAGATAAACTCAGAATTGCAAGGAAAAGTCACAAGATGAATTTGAATTGCAAGAAAAAAGTTGCGAGATGAATCAGAATCGTGAGAAAAAGTCATGAGATAAACTCAGAATTGCGGAAAAAAAGTCACGAGATGAAGTCAGAACTGCGAGAAAAAGTTGCGAGACAAACTCAGATTTGCAAGAAAAAGTCAAAAGATGAATAAAAAAATTGAAAGAAAAAAGTTGCGAGATGAATCAGAATCATGAGAAAAAAATGCGAGATAAATTAAGAATTGCAAGAAAAAGTCACGAGATGAAGTAAGAACTGTGAAAAAAGTTGCGAGATGAAGTCAGAACTGTGAGAAAAAAGTCACAAGTCATGAGAAGATTCAGTATTGCGAGAAAAAGCTGCGAGATAAACTCACAATTGCGAGAAAAAGTCACGAGATGAATCAGAATTGCAAGAAAAAAGTTGCGAGGTGAATTAGAATTGTGAGAAAAAAACTCACAAGATGAATCAGAATTGCGAGAAAAAAAGTTGTGAGATAAACTCACAATTGCAAGAAAAAAAAATCATTGTGAGAAAGATAACAATAGTATCTTGTATATTGCTACAAGACAAAAAACAACCTTATCCTACCTAAAAAACTAAAACTGAGAGCTCCAGCTAATAAGACTTTCCTGGGGCTTAAAGGAAAAAAAGAGCAAATAAGACTTAAAAAGGTCAGCATAGACTCTGTTAGTACACCTTTAAGTCTTCAAGGGAGGGAATCCATCTAACTGCAATGTTTTCCTTTTGATGAGGTGGAGCACCAGGAGGTAATAATCCTGTCAAGAATAAAGAAGGTGCTGCTGGCAACATCCATTGTGAGCTTTACCTCTTAGCATCATTAAAAGTGCAGCATGTCAACAGAAAGGAGTTTCGTCTTTTCTTGACTCCATTATTTCCTGACTCCAAAGCCAGTAAATAATGTCGGAGCAACGAAAATTGAGACCACATGGCCAGCGAGCACCATCTGTCCTTATGCTTGGTTACCTTCAACCCTCGTTGCATGAAAAAATCACATATAGCTCAGAAAACAATGCTTTTTTTTTCTTCTTACAAAGGATTAAATATCTCAATTTTATATTGTTTTATGCAGTGTTTTAGCTGCATTAACACTGCAAACTGGAAGTGAAAGGGTTGTATAAAACACTTGACTTTGTGCCGCACATGGACCGCAGGAAACCACTCCGTTTCTGTTGATTTATTCACTTCTAGATAACCGTGAATAAGTGGTAGTGATCTCTCTGCCATGATTAATGGATAAAGACCGTTGAGGGTATTCAGAAGCAAGTCAGCACTTAAACACCGGTGTCTGGAAGCCAGTAGCAGTCAGAGCATTTTATTGATTACTCAAAACCTCTTTGATTTCCAGAGCTTCATTTTGAGGTAAACACTCACTTCAACCAAGCAGACACACTCTAGGATCTTACATTTAATGAATTATCATTAGAAAATGCATTAAATTCATAATACTTAATACCACAAGGAGACAAACGGAAGCGCTTGACCTCCCTTGTGAAAAAGAAGTTTACTTAATAGTATCGAATGTGCACTTATAGTGTACTTCATATCTTAAAAGTAGAAAAAAACTGTACTTGCAGAAAATATATTATCAATCATAGCCACTTCTATGGCTGTTTTTTTTTTTTTAAACACACTTGTGCACTGTCAGAATTTCGTGTTTTAATAATCATGTGTCGTGCTTAAAAGAAGTACACTTTTTTAAAATCTGTTGACTAGCATACTGAACACATGTACAATTATTGATTACAATTTCAACTGTAGTGCTATTTAATATTTTGAAAGTCAAAAAAGCATATACAGGCAACACAAAATTAATACCCATGGCTCCTGATGATATATTGAGGTCTTATGAAGTGAAATGCTTGGTCTGTGCAAGAAACTGAACATTTACAACATTATTACCTGTAATCCAGAGCCTCAGGCCAACGGGTCCAATTCTTGTCCATTGTTTCTTTAATGTTTCTTTAATCACGCAATGATGTCACAAATACGCAATTATATTATTAAAGCACCCAATAATGATGTTAAATGTGGATGTTTTACATGTCTAAAGCATCAGCTCATGTTACAAAAACCATGAGAAACCATAAAAAGTTCAATTCGGTGTTCATTCAAGTGCTCGGTTCACACATGCACATATGTTTCCTCAGTTCAGTTGGAGGAACTGGAGCGCTGATTCAGTTCATTCATCACAGGATCTGGTTTGTGATGGTCGTGACTGTCGGATGTCTGAAAGTGAGTTTTGATTGAATAACTTCTAGATCTGTGCTGCTCAAGCCACAAACTGATTCAGATGTTTCAGTCCAATTTAGTGAACTGATTCATCCAGTTCACTAAAAAAAATCAGTTCAAAAGAATGATTCGTTTGTGAACCAGACATCACTTCAGACCATTTGCCTGAGGCTCTGGATTACAGGTAGTAATGTTGTAATGTTCAGTTTCTTGCACAGACTGATCGTTTCACTTCATAAGACCTCAACATATCATCAAGATCCATGGGTATTAATTTAGTGTTGCTTGAATTTGCTTTTTTGACTCTCTAAGTGACGTTTGCCATTGACGTGTGTTTCATTAATCACCAAGGACCCTGATTTCAGCTAAAAATCTTGGATTGCCTGAGGATGAGTAAAATTAACCGAACATTTTCGTTTTTGGGTGAACTATCCCTTTAAATAAGATTATTTTCATAAGAAGTACTCTTTTTCTTTCTATTCTTTTCTTTTTTTTTTAAAAAAAAGGTATGAAATTCTGCTTCTTTTCACTAAAGCATTCAGTGGCATAAAATGTACATAGACAAGAAATGTTTTTAGTAGATAAACTCTGATAGCTCTGACTCATTTTAGGATTTCACCTTTTAACCGTACCGTAAAGGCTCTTACACTTTTACGCCTGAGCGTCTGATGGATAATAATGCCTAAGTTCCATTTTGAGGGTTGATTCCTCTAATATTAGTGCAGGAAATGCAGAAAATGTCTGATTATAGGGCATTAAATGGCACATGAAAAATAGCTTGGCCACGACAGAGATTTGGCATGCTTTACTGGACAAGGTGATTTGGACCAGTGGTGGGTGAGCATGATGCTGAGATGAAGTGCGGGGGAGGTTTTTTGGGTTCTAATTACCAGCAAGTGAGCAGTGTACAAACAACGGCCTCCAAATGAATTGTTGGCAAATACTGAAGAACTGACCAGTGGAAGAAGATTGATAGGAGTGCTTTAAGAGGGATGCTGCAAATTAAGGCTCTTTCAAATCACCCTTTTCTCTTCACGATGGCTTTGCCTCCTTCCGTACCAATCCCTCTGAAGGACTTCCTTTACAAAAAGCTGTCAGTCTCTAAAAAATAAGAGAGAGCACTTCCGGAAGGGCAGAGTGGGTGAGGGGTCAGAGGTTAACTGCCGCTCGGTTGAATGAATGGAACTTTGATGACAAGTTTTAAAGTTGGTGCACTGGAAAAACAAAGAAAACTGAGGAGGTCAGATGGTGGAAAGGAAAGCAAGAGAGTTTCCCATTACTTTAATTAAAGAAATACCGTACCAAAACTGTTCAATTGGAAATGTTAATCCTTAAAATAATGACATATCTGTATTTTAGTTTGCAAGTCATTTTGCATGCCTCATGTGATGTATTTGCAAGATATTCAAGGCAAAAAAAGAAGGTGGAAGTAAGGAGGAAATTTTAGGTTCAATGAAAAATATAAGTGTTGAAGAGAATAAAAAAGTTAAATTATTTTAAAAATGTACTAAACATACCATATTCTTAGGAATGTATTATTTGTATTCATCTTGGTTTCCTGTGCGGTAAAATAGATAAATAAATAAACAAACGAATGATGGATGAATAAACAAACAAAATAAACAAACAAAAATAAACAAACAAAATAAATGAATGATGGATGAATGAATGAACGAATGATGGATGAATGAATAAATAAAAGTAATAATTATAATTATATATACACATTTTTTTGAAAAATCACTATAAAATGTTCTGTGATGAAACCATCAAATAAATGTAAATATAAATGTTACATATTTTCCTTATACCTGAAAACGTGTATGCAATTATACAATGATTTTTGAATTCATTTTAATTCAGAAAAAAAACTATATATATATATATATATATATAGTCTAAAATGAATAAAAAAACAAACACTTATAAATATATAACTGTATTTTTAAGAAATTGCATTCAGGACAGTTATGTTTTATACAGTTTAGTGTGTGTGTGTGTGTGTGTGTGTGTGTGTGTATAAATATTTCTGAATCAGATCAGATTTTAATATCTGAAAAAATTATATTTATTTTAGATCTTTATTTAATTTAATTGGTCATAGAAGAAATGTATAAAAGTCATATAATAATAATAATAAACAAACAAACAAACAAACAATCAGGAATTGGAATGTGAAAAGTAGGCGTTCCACACACCAAGCAAGTTGCTAATTTTGATGAAAGAAAGTAAGACTGACTTTTTTTTAATTTTTATTTTTTTTATAAGATTCATTGATGAATCAGGAATGTTAAAGTCAATGGAATAAATCTGGATTTCATGTTGAATTATGTTAGTTTTTGGATTATGGTTGTGGTCTTCAACAAGGCCCTTGTTGTCAACGCAATCTAGTCAACGCAATAAATCCTTTTATCTATTCCCACCAAGTAGCTTAACCCCTCACACTTAAGATGTTTTATTGATGTCACGTTCTCCGGCCGCAGAGCTCAACTGTACGCGATGTCCCTCCGTTTGTCTCCTGACCTCATTCTGACTCTACCTTTGCATTTGTCAAAGAAGAGCCCAGAGGCATTGAGAGATGCAAAGGGGCTACAGGGGTCTGTAGAATAATCATCAATAACCTGCTTAAAGACAGAGAGTAAAATGTGGGTGGACGGTGTTGTCGATGGATGTGAGAAGAAGTTCGGGGGGAGGAGGGGGATCCATTTCCCTAAAAAGCCCTCGTGCTATTTCGAAAGCCATTTCCACAGGCTTTAGTAATTCATGGCCAGACTTCGGTGAGAAAAATACACATTTATCACCTGGACAAGACATTGGTGCTGCTTGGGTAAGAGGGATGAGTATCCCAGGTGGAGTAATGGGAGATTGTCATGGTGCATGTACACACGAGCGTCTCTGGCTTTCGAGTTTTTAAGATGGGTGATGTGCGAATGAGATCTATGTCTGGCCGATGTGTGGGAACCAAAAACAGCAGTTTTCCAAGAGTTGATGAGGCAGGCGTTGCTTTAGCAGAGACTCCTTTATCCCAAAAGGGCTTTCGAGAGGGACTTTGAGCTTATCGCCTTTGATATGTGGTTTCCAATGTAAACAGTGGCCATGCAATGTATCTACAACCAAGTGTTCTTAAACATAAAGGTGTTTTTGCAGTGATGTTGAAGAACTGCTTTAGATTCCCAAAAGAACCTTTCAGTTGACCATTTTTAAAAAGTAAAGGTTCCAAAAAGGTGTTTTTTGCAGTGATGTCATAAAATAACCATTTTTGGTTCCACAAAGAACTTTTAGCTAAAGGTCAGTTTTTTTCACTATAAAGAACCTTTTGTCCAATAGGAAGATGCTATTGATGTTTAAGGTTCTTCATGAAACCATATTCACCACTAAAAATAAAGATTCTTTATTGGCATCAGTGGTTTCATGAAGAACCTTTAACATCCATAGAAACTTTCCAATATACAAAAGGTTATTTATATTATTCAAATGTTTTTGCCACTAAGATAAAATGCTTCTTTTAAGAACTGATCACATATAGGTTCTTTGGGGAACCAAAAGTGGTTCTTCTATTACACTTAAAAATAGAAGTTCTAAAAGGAACCAAGTTCCAGAAGAAACGTCTCGGTTATGTATGTAACCCTCGTTCCCTGAAGGAGGGAATGGAGACGTCATGTCGGATGACCGACAAAATTGGGATCTCGCCAGAGAGACCTATCCACTTTGAGTGTAACTAAACGAGCCAATGGACATTGGCATGCGGTAATTCGCATCCAGCTGCTGGATAAGAGGCAGCAGGTGCACCGCATTAATTCATGCTTTCGCTGAGGAGCTTAGCCGGTGACCCGGCAGCTCAGCGGTGGTACAGCGACTGTGACGACGGGACGTGACGTCTCCGTTCCCTCCTTCAGGGAACGAGGGTTACATATGTAACCGAGACGTTCCCTTTCAGTCGGTCACTCTGAGTCACGTCGGATGACCGACGAAATTGGGATCCCTACCAAAGCGCCACAGGAGCTGCCCCTTCCAGTGCCCTGTGTAGGCCTCCTGATCCTTCCTATAAGGCAGACGATAGGACCGGGTTCTACACAGAGAAGGTTAACTTCTGTTGTTCCTTGAGCAACCCAAACAGTAGGACTTGGATAACACTGGGAAGCGTGCGCTTCCGCTTGGAAGAGGCACACTGCAGAGTCACCTCCTCCCAGAGGGGGTTAAGTGACATTACTCATGTGAAGTAACCCCGTAGGGCCCTATTGCACATGGAAGTCTCTGAGATGGCTTAGGCTGCATCATTAGAGACAGCAGAAAGTGGTCTGCCAGGGGAAACACGGCTCTAATAAGCATACTGTGGAATACACATATAGGATCCAGGGGGGTCTCTCATATGGGCACTAGCCTCACCCCAGATTTCAAGAATTCATTGGCTGAAAGGCCTGGCGCCGGACACTCCACCACGTCCGGACACCAGAGTGCTGGAGGACTCGACAGGGTTTGCCTGGTTAAGGAACTCTCTGGAGGATTAGGCGTAAGAACGCCGCAAGCCGATTCTGAGCCGGGCCTCTCAGTGCCACTACCCGTTTGAGGTGAGAACACAGGAGGAAACCAGTTCGACACGTAGGCTATAAAACCTAGCGAACGTGTTGGGAGTCGCCCAACCCGCAGCTCTACAGATGTCTGCTAGCGATGCACCACGAGCCAGCGCCCAGGACGATGCGACACCCCTAGTGGAGTGAGCACGCAACCTGAGCGGGCAGGGCACACCTTGTGCTTCGTAGGCCAAGGTGATGGCATCCACTATCCAGTGGGACATCCCCTGCTTGGAGACAGCCTTCCCCTTTTGCTGTCCTCCGTAACAGACAAAGAGCTGTTCTGAGGTCCTGAAGCTCTGAGTTCTATCCACGTACTGTTGCAGTGCGCGCACAGGACAGAGCAAAGCTAGGGCTGGGTCTGCCTCCTCCAGGGGCAGCGCTTGCAGGTTCACTACCTGGTCCCTGAAGGGAGTGGTAGGAACCTTGGGCACATAGCCGGGCCGGGGCCTCAGTGTTGCACTGGAGTCAGCCGGCCCAAACTCAAGGCATGACTCGTTGACCGAAAATGCCTGCAGATCAAGGCCTCTTGATCGAGGCCAACACAGTCAGGAGTAGGGTTTTCATAGAGAGAATCTTCAACTCGACTGACTGCAACGGCTCAAAGGGGCAGTTTGTAGGGCTCTTAGCACCAATGCCAAATCCCAAGAGGGTAAGGAGGGAGGCCTAGGAGGATTTAACCTCCTGGCCCCCCTAAGAAACCTGACGACCAGATCGGGCTTCCCCACCGACCTCCCCTCTATGGGTCGTGGTGGGCGGAAATAGCAGCAACGTAAACCTTAAGGGTGGAGGGGGACAGCCTACACTCCAACCCTTGTTGCAAAAAAAGAAAGCACGGCTCTGATCGAACATATCCAGGGGTCCTCATGGTGAGAGGAACACCATTCGACGAACAGGTTCCATTTCAGCGCATAGGCCCGTCTTGTGGACGGTGCTCGTGCTGAAGTGATAGTGAGAGCTACCTCCTGGGGCAGGTCACCTAGAACCTCAGCGTCCCGTCCAAGAACCACACATGGAGTTTCCACAAGTCTGGACGCGGGTGCCAGAGGGTGCCCCGTCTCTGAGAAAGCAGATCCTTCCTCAGAGGAATCGGCCAGGGAGGGGCTGTCGCGAGGAACATGAGTTCTGGGAACCAGGTCCTGTTGGGCCAATATGGAGCCACTAAAAGGACCTGCTCCTCGTCCTCCCTGATCTGCAGCCGAAGGAACAAGGGATCTGACCACGGGCTGAAGGTTTTGCGGCAGGCCGGTGTAATCTGAAACCGGTGAGTACCGCATTTCCACGCCCACCTCGGGATTCGGCCATGGAGCCAGTGCTGAAGCGGTCTCATATGGAGCAGACCGAGCGGAACTATCGCCGCAGCTGCAGCCATATGCCCCAGGAGCCTCTGAAAGAGTTTCAGTGGGACCGCCGTCCTGCCTGATAAAGTCTTGAGGCAGTTCAGCACCGACTGAGCACGTTCCTGGGTGAGGCGTGCTGTCTGGCTGAATGAATCCAACTCCATGCCGAGAAAAGAGATCCTCTGCATTGGCACGAGTTTGCTCTTTCCCCAGTTGACCTGAAAACCCAACTGGCTGAGGTGCCCGAAAGGCAGGAGCTTTTTTGTTGGGCACAATGAAGTAAGGGCTGTAAGACCCTGACCTCATATCGGCTGGAGGGACCGGCTCTATCGTTTCTTTCACCAGCAAGACTGCGACTTCCGCACACAAGACAGGGGCATCGAAGGTCTTGATTGAAGTGAACCGGATGCCCCTGAACTTGGGGGGACACTGGGCGAACTGAATTGCATAGCCGAGTCTGATGGTCCGCAGGAGCCACCGGGACGGACTGGAAACCAGGCTCCGAGAGACCGTGCCAGCGGAACCAAAGGGGCCACCGACGTACCCGCAGTGGGCCAGCGTGGTGGAACACAGGGACCCGGCCCGGGGCCTGTGACGGCCTGGCCTGTGATGGCAGGGGCGGGGTCTGGTTGTGAAGTGTAACACTCACCTGATTGCTCCTCGTGTGGGAGGAAACGCAGGAACCCGGTTTGAGGCTTGTGACAGCCCGGCGTGTGACGACATGAAGCAGGGACTCGAGTGTTACAGCCCTTACCTGGTCCCACGAATGGGCAGAAGGGGAGTTCTTGGGCACCTACTGCTGCCCGCTGGCGAGAGAGGAGGAGTGAAGCGATCCCGTGATGCACAGCTCGCAACTCTCCCCCTCTTGGGACCCAGAGACTGAGGAAACCGCTCTTTTAGTGAAGTTTTGGGTACCGCTGGCTTCCGGGCCAACGGCAGAACAAAAACAAAAGATTCTCCACCCGGCCCTCCTCCGGGGGAGGGAGAGGTGCGGTCACCATCTCCCAATAAGCAGTCTCCTCCCTCTCTGGGTCGCCCGTCTCAGGGCCTCTTGCACTTGCCGCCAGGTTTGGCGGGGGCCTGGACGGGCTGGGCGTCCTGCCTGCGACCGGCTCCACGACGCTGCCTGGTGGAAGGCTGCTGAGGCTGCGTGGGAGCGAGGGCAGCCGCAGGGGGCGCCCACGGTGACGAGCAGGCTGAGGGGGCTGCAGCCGGGGTGGAAGCAGCAGGTTTCCTCCGGCGCATGATGTGTTTGAACGCCTCAGTCTGCTTCTGTGCTGCCGAGAACTGCTGGGCAAAGCTCTCGACAGCGTCGCCGAAGAGGCCGGTCTGTGACATGGAGCATTCAGGAACTGTACCTGGCCACACGGGTCACCCCGCAGGGTGGTAGCGGCTGTTGGACACAGTTGCATGGCCACAGACCGCTCCACCGAGGGGATGCCCGCATACCCCAAAGCGGCTCCACCATCGAGGGTGGTGAGGGGGGAGGAGCTACAAGATTTGTTTCGGGCAGAGAAAGGTGCCTTCCACAATCTTGCGAGCTCCTCATGCACTTCCGGGAAGAATGGCACCAGAGGGGGGCGCAGAAAACCCCCACTCAGCGCGACCCCCACCGAGAAATCACTCGTCCAGCCTCAAAGGATCGGGACACAGTGGAGGATTCCACACGAGCCCGACATTCTCGGCGGCCTGGGAAAGCATAGCCGTCATCTCTGGGTCTGTCTCGGATAACGCTACCACACTCGAAGGGGGCAACGCAGCCGGGTCGTCATCCCCGGAGAGAGAGAGCTTGCCCTCCGATGCAGCGATCGACATCTGGTCATCAGAGGGGGCACCGAAGGAAACGCGTGGTTCACCCCGTCCAGCAGAGGGCCCAGCGCGCTCCTTCGGCAGCTCCACCGGCTGCGGAGTGCTTGAGGGGGAGGAGCTCCACTTGGGGAAGCCCTCACAGTGGTCCTCAAATCACCTCTGACTCCACCGGATGCAGCGCCACCCCGGGTGCCGGGACGAACGCTGGATCGCGGCAGAGGCAGAGGGACTCCGCCATATTTGACATAACGGAGTCTATTACTCAACTCCGAGATGGTCATGTCCCCACAAGAAGAACATGAACCATCCACGAAAGCTTCCTCAGCGTGCTGAATGCCCAGACACGTGAGGCAGCGATCGTGACCGTCCTGAGGTGCCAGGAAACGACCACACCCAGAAACGCACGGGTGATAAGACATCTTTAAAAAGACGCAATCACCCGTGTTGCTCTTTTAGAGAAATTGCTCTTTTAGTGCTGAAGCACGCAGGGGAGCTGGCCACCACACACTCCTGGTGTGGATGTCTGCACGAAGACGATCTTTTTTTCTCCCGTGCGACCACGACCACCGCTGCAACGCCGTAACGCCCACACTCGTCTTTCAGCAATCACTCGAGAAACAGGAGAGCAGTAGTGATATACCACCGTTCGGCTCCGAAGCGAAAGTTTGAATTAATGTGGTGCACCTGCTGCCTCTTATACTCACGCTGTGATCAGCGGCAGCTGGATGCAAATTACCGCATGCCAATGTCCATTGGCTCGTTTAGTTACACTCGAAGTGGATAGGTCTCTCTAGCGAGATCCCAATTTCATCGGTCATCCGACGTGACTCGGAGTGACCGACTGAAAGGGAACCAAGTTTTCAGAGTGATGCCATAGAAGAACTGTTTTGGGTTCCCCAAAGAACCTTTATGTGATCAGTTCTTAAAGTAACATTTTAATAAGCTGAAGAAGGAGGAAAGATGACATGGATGTTAAATGTCATTCATGGAACTATCAATGCCAATAAAGAATGTGGTTCTTTGGCTTTTGGGGAACCAAACATTTATTTATTTATTTATTATTATTTTTTTGCATTGTTTCAAAAAATCCCTTCTAGAAACTATATTTTAAGAATGTAGAACCTCTTGTGCCATGGGAAGGTTCTATGGATGTTAAAGGTTCTTCATGAAATCACAAATGCCAATAAGGAACCATTTTTTTCTTATTAGTATGAAGAATTCTAAACTATCTAAAGAACCTTTTCCACTATAAAGATCCTGCATTGGAAAGGTTCCATAGATGTTAAAGGTTCTTCATGGAACCACAGATGCCAATACAATTCTAAAGGATGTAGCAACCATCTCATTTCTTTCAAAACTTTAGAAAATTTTCTCCAGTTTTTGGAAGAAACTAAACAGAACAACATGCAATTTGTCCAAATAGTAATCCAACTAGTGCATATTTTCCAACATTCACCAATCCTCAAATCAGAAATGCCTGCTGGATGAATGTTACATCATATAATTAATATTCTTGAGCAGAGCTGATGAATATCATAATCCGTCATCCACTTTTTACATCTACAAGGTCTCAATATATCCACGGTCTCGTGACATGGACCAAATGCACATTGGGAATTTGTATGCCAAATTCGGTCTAGGTTTCACCCTTTGAATTCTTGTGTGACCCGCACTATTCCTAGACATGCAATCCATTTCTTTGCAAGCAGATGATGTTAAATCCCATTGGGATTAGATTCATTTCTATTCAGTTATAGCTCTGATTCTTTGCTCAGTGCCTGTCGAATGTGAAAAGCATTGTGGGAGAACGTGTCTGCGGCAATTGTCTCCAATTGGATGGATCAGGCCTAAGAGCCATTTAGGCCTAAACCAGCATTAAACACATTGAAATTGGGAACACATTGGGAAGTCACGGACAACTGCATGCACGCATGGAAAAATGTTAGGGTTTGTCAGGATGTGAACATTATTTTTGCCTTATTTTTCAATGTTACAAAACATCTCTATTTCAAATAAATGCTGTTCTTTGTTCTTTAGAACTTAATTTTTTTAATAAGAGGGAAAAACAATCAGTGTTATTATAATAAATTATCTTGAAATTCTACATTGACTGACCTAACTCTAACCCATAACTTCAGTATCATCATCTGTTTTTAAACAAACAAACCGAGAACAACCATCTATTCTCTTCCTGACAATTTACCATATACATCAAATTACGTGATCCAGAGAGCAACAAAAGGTGGATTAAAGCTGAGATACTCCAAAAAGAATGAAAAATGGAAGCTATAAATAGTTTTTGGTTCACACCAACAGCACACACACACAGAGACACACACAAATCCCCAATTAAAGGCCAGGTCATGGCCTGTCTTGCTGGCAGTGCAGTGTTAACTTAATGCAGCGTGAAAAAATCATTATGCTGCACCACAGATGGAGCCAGTCAAGCAGAGGGACCCTTGTGCTCCTCTCAGATGGACATTTGACCATGAACCCTACTAGAGAGACCATAGCTGCAAGACTTACTGTGCACACCTGACCGAAAGATACCACTGAGAAATCATGGGCTAGGGTAGATAACAAGTAGGTGGGCATTTAAGTCAGACCATTGACAAAATATTACAGAAAATGACAAAGTACTACAAGCACATATCATTTCATGTTAAATGGGAATGTATTATAGTTGAGTTATTAATTTTTTACCCACTTAAGGTCATCTTTATATGTACTTAAAATGTACTGCTGAATGCACTGACAAGCATTTATGATACACTAAACTATACTTTGATATAATTCTGGTTTATGTTGTTTTTAATGGCTGTGTAGTTTTGAATAACCCTTAAGAATATAAAAGTTTGCTGACTTCTTTGAAATTACTCTTTGAAAGTTTTGCTGATGTGATGTCCTTGATAACCTTTCCACCTCACTGGCCTTGGGGGCCCAAGCATCAAAGGACATGTAAACATGTTTTAAGGCACTATAAAACTCAAGAAAGGTAAAGCACATGCTTTCTACCATCTTACAGTTTTATTACAGCGCAAGAAGCATGTTCCATTTAAGCTTTTAAATACAACTAAGTGCTTGAGAGTGGATAGTAATGGACTAAGTCAGTTGAGAGAGTTACACACCAAAAAAAAAAAAAAAATAATGAAATCAGATAAGATGAAACAGCAAGTGGGGTTTGCCCAAAAAAAAAAAAAAAAAAAGTTTATGTTAGTCAGTAGTCAAATAGTCAATAATAGTTGACCCCAAAATGAAAATCGGCTGACAATTTACTCACTCTCAGGCCATCCCTGATGTAGGTGACTTTCTTCTTCATTAGAACAGCAAAGAAAAAACAATTAGCTGAAACCGTGCTTCTTTGTGATTCATAAAATGCAAGTCAATGACTATCGTAACTTTGAGGGTCAAAAAAGCAAATAGAGGCAACACACACACACACACACACACACACAAAAGAATACCCGTGACTTCTGATGATATATTGAGGTCTTATGAAGTGAAACGAATGGTCTGCGCAAGAAACTGAACATTATTTACAACATTATTACCTGTAATCCAGAGCTTCAGGCAAACAGGGAAATATGATTATTTTCCATTTCTTTCATTGAACTGGTTCAAATATATATACAATTCACCAGTTTGTTTAAATAATCACGTAATAATGTAATGTATATGCATTTATATCATTAAAGCATCCAATAATGATGTGAAACGTATATGTTTTACATGTCTAAAGCATATAAAGTGAATAAACTAGTCTTCATCAGCTCTCCTTTTTACATAAACCTTTAGAAACCATAAAAACGTTAATTTGGCCCCTTCATTCAAGTGTTCGGTTCATATATGCGCATATCAGCGGCTCATCGGTCTTCGGTCCGAGTCGAACTGTTTGCTCAGTTTAGTGACTACCGCTATTTTGGTTCATTTCGAGTCAGAATGACTATCAGGCATCCAAAAGTGAGTTTTGATTGAGACTTGCAGATCTGTGCTGCTCGACCGAAACCTGTTTAGATGCTTTAGTCCGATTTGATGAACTGGTTCAACTAGTTCGCTAAAAAGAACTGATTCAAAGAATTATTCATTTATGAACCGGAAATCTCTCAAAGAGGATCTGGATTACAATGTTGTAAATAATGTTCAGTGTCTTGCACAGACCAATTGTTTCGCTTCATAAGACCACAATATATCGTCAGGAGCCACGGGGACTAATTTTATGTTGCCTGTATGTGCTTTTTTGACTCTCAAAGTGCCAGTAGCCACTAGCATTTTATGAATCACCATGTTTCAGCTAAATTTTTTCTTTACTGTTCTACTGAAGAAAAAAAAGTCACCTACATCTCGGATGGATGAGGGTGAGAAAATTAACATATATATATAATTTTATTTTTTCTGGGTGAACTATCCCTTTAAGCATGCCTTTTTTTCTTTTTCTTTTTATGTGATTACTTTTAATGAAATATGGGTAAAGTATTCTGTCGAATATCCTGACAAGCATTTCTGAGAAACTAAAATATACTTGTATATTGTGCAAAGGAATTTGCAATTGATTTGCTGTATAGCATCCTAGAATCATGTTTCTCAGCGAAGTGCTTATATCCTCGTCATATCTCTACCTCGGATATGCTAAATCAACTCTGCACCTGGCAAAACACACCGTGTCCTGTATTAAACTTAGTGACTAAGGCATTTTTATTTTCCAGCAGCACCGCATTTGAACCCTGATGCCGTCTCAATGAACCTATGAGAAAGATTCGCAGTTTATTCAGGCCAAGATGGTTGAGTGCTAGTTTATTAGCTTGTTGGATGGTTCGAGTGTTTCCATAAAAGTGAATTACAGCCTATGTCATCCGAGTTAAATTCTATTTACAATGTCTTTATGTAGTTTGTTTGTTATTTTACACAGAGCATGATTGTTCAGGGAAGCTTATTGACTGCATTTCTGGCTTTCAGCAGCATTTGCCATGTAAGTCCCGCTGGTGTTTAGCCACTTGGTGGCAAAGGTGGGTCACATTTCACAGTTACAGGCTTTGGAAGAGTTTTAGGTCCCACAGCAGGGGCGGGATAATAACTTTTGCATGTAAACCTTGTCTTGCATTGATATATTCCTACGCAGAATGCAATATAACTGCCATGGCTGGGAAGGACAGCGGTTGTGCGTATGAATGTATCCAAACGCTCAAAATAATTGCTGTTTTGTCCTCTGGCGCGCGCCAACAAAAGCAGAACAAGAGCGAGGCATTGCTGCGCGCCTCCAGATATGATTGCAGTTTGATCAAATGCTGTATAAGTGAAGCCCAGTGCGGCTTTAATAAGTCTGTCAGTGTAATATATCATGATGCCATCATGGGAGGTCCAGAGATGCTGGATTTCAACAAACTAATTGGTTTCTCTTAGTTTTTGTATTTGTTATCTGTTTTTTGTGTTTGATCAACCCTCTATTGTAATACATCAAAGTGGATTGGGTTTTATTTTGTGAGCTTTGAGATGACAAATAATTATGTGTATTATAATGGCAGGCTTGAATCACAGGAGTGTTGGTTGTCAGAAGTGAGGTTACATACAAGTATTATAATTGTCAAATTTTAAAATAGAAATATTTTGTATGTATATATATATATATATATATATATATATATATATATATATATATATATAAAACTATTTGAAAAAATATTTTAAATATTATATATTTATTCATATATTTATTGTATTATTATAATGTCATTGTTTTCATTTATTATACTTATTTTATCTTAGAAATTTATTTTATATTGTAATAATTATAATATAATATTATTTACATTATCATAATTTGTAGTTAATTGAACATTTACAATATCTTCTAACTAACCCTAACCCTAACTTACATATTAAGTAATATATAAAATTATAGCATTAAAAGTTGTTTGTGTATGCAAACAAGTGTGTTTTGAAAATGTAATATAAAGCAATGTTATTTAAATTATTATAATTAATGTTCAATTAAATATTAGAATTTTTAAATATATTTATCATATATTTATAAATACATGTACACAATATATACGACATACTAATATAATATCAATAAGTTAAAATAACTGCATTATCATAATTTCATTATTTTTATATTATATTATTATATTTATTGTATATTATTACAATTATATACATTTTCTTTAATAAAATCAAGATTTTTTTCCCTTGTCGTACATATACATTATAATATATGTGATGTGTTTTATGCAAAATTAAAACTGCAAAACAATTAACCAAGAAGAAGATAAAAGAAAGAAAAAAAATAACATACAGACATATTAACTTAAAAATGTATAAAGTTCTATGCAACAGGACATTCAATGTATAAAATTACAACATATTAAAAAAACACAATAAATAGATAGATAGCTAGATAGCTATATATATATATATATATATATATATATATATATACTGTATATATATATAGATAGATAGATAGATAGATAGATAGATAGATAGATAGATAGATAGATAGATATTCTAATATCCCCAGTATTTTTTTGAAAACATGCATGAATCTGCATTTCCAGCGGCCGTCTATCAGCTACAGCATCTGTGATGAAGGGGAGTTGACGGTGCGAATCCATCACAATTTGCATTTTATTTTTTTTCCATTCAGGTAAGCACTTAATAAAGTATTTTGCTGCTCAAGTTGTTGTTTTCATTTTGCGCTCATAAATCAGGCCTGCAGACTCTCTGTGTCACTCCTCTAGAATGTCAGCGATGAGACAAAACAGTGACGCTGAATAAATTGGCACACATACTTTCTATGACTGAAAGCAGTGTTTTTTTTTCAGTTAGAGTTCACTACAGATTAAGCTCTACAGTGTCACAGACCGGCCAGGTTCCCACGCCAGCCAATCACAATGCACACCCTCACCTGAATACTAATGGAAGGCACCTGCACATCATCAGCACCTCATCACCACGCACCATTTAAGCTCACACCTCACCCCAGTCAGACGTCCAATCTCGTTCATGTGAAGTGGACTCATTCTAAGCATTCTTAGCTACATACCTGTTACCTACCTGTTAATCTACTTACCTCTTCAGTGTTGCGTCCTCCTGTCTCCAGCGTCCTGTCTCCTCCTACGATCTCCAAAGGATATACCAGTCTCCTCCCGAGGTGTGAGCTCATCTCCATTCCACGAGTTCCTGGCAAGTCAAAGACATTCCGCCATTACCAAGACATCTCTACAGTGATAGTCATTCAGTAATTCTACTTACCATTCATTACTCTGCTGTTCAATAAACACCCATTATTATACTTACCCTCTGTGTGAGCTCTGCTTCTATAACAGAAGATCGGAACCTAACCGAGGACAGCATGAGTAATCCCGACCCTTTCCAGGAGCTCGTGGACAATCTCCGACGAGTTCTTGTTCCCACACCACCACCACCGATCACCTCTGGGACAAGCACCACCACTTCTTCAGCACCCTTGATCGCCAGTCCCATGGCCAGACCAGCGCCCTTCTCAGGTGTGGCGGAGGAGTGCAACGGGTTCCTCTTACAATGCTCACTAGCCCTAGAAATGCAACCGCATCTATATCCCACCGAGAAATCCAAGATCGCCTTCGTCATCTCCCTATTAACCGGCAAAGCTCTCCAGTAGGCCGAAACAATTTGGTCACAATCAGGTCCCGTTACCCAGACACTCAATAGTTTCATCACCCACTTCTGTGATGTCTTTGGCCGCTCTACGGGCGATACCTCCGTCAGTGACCAGCTATACCATCTCCGTCAAGGTAAAAGATCCATCCATGAATACGCCCTTCACTTCCGAACTCTCGCAGCAGCAAGTGACACGACCCGCAGATCTCTTGGCACACAGGAGAAGTCCTGAAGTGGGGCCATCAGTGTTTCCCAACCTGTTTCCCATGCATCCCTTGACCAGTTCCTCGTCAGATCCAAGCCCTATCTGTGAACTCCACCTCCATTGAAAGCCCTCTCGAGAAACAGTCTGTCAACATACCTCCGTGTTACGCTCCCTTCAGAGACGTATTCTGCCCAAAAAGAGCCTCCCAACTACCTCCTCACCGGCCATGGGACTGCGCTATTGATCTGGTATCAGGTGAGCCAGTGCCCAGGGGAAAGATCTACCCACTATCTCTACCGGAACAGAAGGCCATGGAGGAGTACATCGTAGAGGCACTCCAACAAGGCTACATCCGCCCTTCAACGTCCACTGCTGCTTCCAGCTTTTTCTTCGTGGCCAAAAAGGACGGAGGCTTGCGGCCTTGCATTGATTACCGGGCACTGAACAACATCACCGTCAAGTTCCGATATCCCCTTCCTCTCGTCCCAGCGGCTCTAGAACATCTCCGCGGAGCCACCATCTTCACCAAACTGGACCTCCGCAGCGCGTATAACCTCATCTGGATATGCGAGGGGGACGAGTGGAAGACGGCATTTGTGACACCTACCGGCCACTACGAATATCTTGTCATGCAGTATGGCCTTGTCAACATCCCCTCCGTATTCCAGGACTTCACGCACGAGGTGCTATGAGAGTTTCTACACCAGTTCGTCTTAGTTTACATCGATGACATCCTCATTTACTCTCGGAGCTTGGTCGAACATCGCCACCACGTTGCGGAGGTCCTCCAACACCTGCGTGAGTTCCATCTGTTCCTCAAGGCCGAGAAGTGTTAATTCCATCAACCCTCAGTTCAATTCTTAGGATACAACATCGATAGTGGTGGCATCCGTATGGACGAGGGGAAGGTGGACGCTATCAAGACATGGCCAGTCCCTTCCACCATAAAGGAACTCCAAAGATTCCTCGGGTTCTCCAACTTCTACCGAAGGTTTATTCTAAACTACAGTACCATCACCAGCCCCCTCACCAGCCTCTTACGGAACAAGCCCAAGTCTTTGTCCTGGACACCTGCCGCAATGGAAGCATTCGAAAGCCTGAAAGACGCCTTTACTCACGCTCCTATCCTCGTTCACCCAGATCCCAGGAAACCATTCATTGTGGAGGTTGACGCTTCAACCACGGGGGTTGGAGCCGTCTTATCTCAGCAGCAGGGGACTCCAGCCAAACTCCATCCATGCGCCTTCTTTTCCTGGAAGCTCAGCCCGGCGGAGAGAAACTGTGACATTGGCAACAGGGAACTTCTGGCCATCAAATTAGCCCTTGAGGAGTGGAAGCATTGGTTGGAGGGTTCACAACATCCATTCACTGTCCTAGCTGACCACAAGAACTTACAGTACTTTTATGATGCCAAAAGACTAAACCCCCGCCAGGCCCGCTGGGCACTCTTCTTTACCTGGTTTCACTTTACCATATCTTACCGTCCAGGACCCAAGAACATTAAAGCCGATGCTTTATCACATCTACATACTCCAGAGGAAACTGAGGAAAAACCTGAGTCCATCATCCCCGAAAAACTCTTTGTCTGTCCCATCCAATGGAACCCCGACTCAAACACCTCCTCCAATGCTTCCACGGCCACTCCGCCGGGCTGCCCACCAGGTGTACAGTATGTCTCCCGAACACAGCGCACTCCTCTCATCCACTCCGTGCACACATCACTGGGCACTGGTCACCCTGGGGCCAACAGCACCCTCTCGCTGCTGAAGAACCGCTACTGGTGGCCCAACATGGCCAGGGATGTGAGAAGGTTCGTCCAGGGCTGCATGGACTGCGCTATCTCCAAAAGCCCTCGCCACTTACCAGCAGGCAAGCTCCTCCCGTTGCCCGTTCCCAACCGACCATGGTCACACCTGGGGGTAGATTTCATCACTGACCTGCCAGATTCTGACGGTAACACATGCATACTGGTGATTGTGGACCGATTCTCGAAATCTTGTCGACTTCTTCCTCTCAGAGGTCTGCCCACGGCCATGGAGACAGCCAAATTATTGTTCAACTCCGTCTTTAGATATTTCCATCCACTGGACTCACTCCCTTCCAGTGTGTACTCTGTTACCAGCCACCCCTGTTCCCCTGGTCTGGGGAACCATCGGAAATACCATCAGTGGATTACTGGTTCCGAGAGAGCGAGAGGGTCTGGGACGATACTCACCATCAACTCCAGCGAGCAGTGCGCAGGAGCAAGATGACAGCAGACCTTCGTAGGTCCGAAGCCCCCCATTACCAACCTGGACAGAAGTTCTGGCTGTCAATGAGGGACATCAGATTGAGCTTGCCCTGTAAGAAATAAAGTCCCAGATATGTTGGCCCCTTCACCATCCTGAGACAGGTCAACCCGGTCACCTTCGAATTACAACTCCCTCCACAATACAGGATCCATTCCACTTTCCATGTGTCACCGTTAAAACCTTACCACCCTCCTGTTTCTCCTCCCACAGAGCCTGGTCCGAGTGAAGAACCCCCTCTCCCACTGATTCTGGAGGAAGGCGCCATCTACGAGGAGATCCTGGATTCCCGGCGTCGTAGTGGTCAGCTGGAGTAACTTGTAGACTGGGAAGTCTATGGCCCGGAGGAGAGATCATGGGTTCCCAGGAATGACATCTTAGACCCAACCCTACTCGAATAATTCCACTCAACCCACCCAGATCGGCCAGCCCCCAGGGGAAGAGGTACACCACCACGCCGTCGGGGCCCTCGGCCCTCGGCCCTCTGGAGTGGGCCGTGGAGAGGGGGGTAATGTCACAGATCGGCCATGTTCCCACGCCAGCCAATCACAATGCACACCCTCACCTGAATACTAATGGAAGGCACCTGCACATCATCAACACCTCATCACCACGCACCATTTAAGCTCACACCTCACCACAGTCAGACATCCGATCTCGTTCATGCGAAGTGGACTCATTCTAAGCATTCCTAGCTACATACCTGTTACCTACCTTTTAATCTACTTACCTCTTGTCTCGTCTCCATTGTTGCGTCCTCCTGTCTCCAGCGTCCTGTCTCCTCCTACGATCTCCAAAGGATACAGTATACCAGTCTCCTCCTGAGGTGTGAGCTCATCTCCATTCCACGAGTTCCTGGCAAGGCAAAGACATTCCTCCATTACCAAGTCATCTCTACAGTGATAGTCGTTCAGTAATTCTACTTACCATTCATTACTCTGCTGTTCAATAAACACCCATTGTTATCATTCCATGAGTTCCTGGCAAGGCAAAGACATTCCTCCATTACCAAGTCATCTCTACAGTGATAGGCATTCAGTAATTCTACTTACCATGCATTACTCTGCTGTTCAATAAACACCCATTGTTATACTTACCCTCTGTGTGAGCTCTGCTTCTATAACATACAGCAATTGCATCATAATTGCTGTAAAATAATGCTTGGCCGCCCATAAATACTAACATAAATAAATAAAAATATAACTCACTGTTACAGTAAGGTACAGTAAGGAAGTACATAAAGCAAGTCAGTAAACATTAAAACATTAAATACTTTTTACACGGGGTAGGGGGATAATAAATAAATAAATGAAGTAGTTAATTTTAACTATAAATTCTACTATTAAAATTGATCCCAGTAATTTAAATAAAGCTGAAATACAATAAAATTTAGATATTCCATGAAATACTTTGAATAAAACATGAGTAAACTAAAAAAAAAAAAAAAAAAAAAAAAAAAAGTTACATTTAAAAATAGTGATATCAAAGTTTTAGGGAGCTGCACCTTGTGACATTTTACAACCACTTTACAACTATAACCTTGCCATTTTAAAGCACTTATTACAGAGTTAATACATTTTAAATGTTTGATTTTGCTATTTTTTTTTCTAAAGAAAGATAAACATGTATAGTGATGAACACCAAAATATTAAATATCATATATCATGAATGAATATATACGGAGTAATCCACTATTTTGTTGGGGGGGGGGGGTCAAATGGCGATTTTCATCTGAGGTTCAGAGCCAAATTATAGGAGATTAAATTGACTTCAGAAAGATGGCAGCATCATAATGTTATTTTTACACAGAAATTGGTAGGTCTGTTATTTCGCTTTAAATGAAAATAAATATCATATTTTTGCAAAGTGACTCACATTTGGTTTTTGACCTCTGAAAATGTGTACAATTTAACAATGTATTCCTGGAGCTATATTGAAATTTCATTATCTCTGGAACCGAACCATATAGGGCCTTAAAAATGAAGATGACAAGAACCATTATCTAAAAGGGCATTAAGATATCTTTAATACTTTTTGAGCTACAGGCCTGCAAACTTTGGAGAAAAAACTTGAAAAGTGCTCTTTCCCCATTTTTGAATGGTCACCATTGGCACATAATGCAACAAAGATTGCTAAAGTCAACAGATTTTACTAATAGACCTACCGATCTCTGTGTAAAATTAACATTATGATGCTGCCATCTTTCTGAAGTCATTTTTACCCCCCTGTAATTTGACTCTGAATCTCAGGTGAAAATTGTCATTTTGACCCCCCTCTACAAAATAGTGGATTACTCTGTAAATATTCATCAATGACATTTAATATTTTGGCTTTTATTACTATACATGTTTATATTTCTTCAGAAAAAAATTTAAATAAAATAGCAAAATCAAAAATTTGAGCCGGGGACCTCTGTTTGAGTTGACACGGAATGACCCTACACTTAAGTGAAAACTGAATGTAATATTTTCAGAAAATTAACTGCATGTTAACTTCAATTAAATGGAAATGTATTATAGTTTAAATTTACATCAAAGGCACTTAGCTGAACTTTAGAGTAACTATATCTTACATTTTATAATTACTTTTATTGTCTGTAAAATATGGTTTAAATTTATGATCATTTATGATTAACCAAAAATACAGTAAAAGTATACAAACATATACTAAAAATATAAAGCAATTTCTTTTGAAACCTGCATGTTTTATGTATTTAAAAACATTTGTAATTACACGTTTGTAATGATTAAGTTGCAATTTAGTACATGTAAAATATATTAACCTAAAATGTAATACTGAATAACACACTACAGTTAAAATTATAATCAAGTAGGCTACTTTACTTGTGCTTTAGTACACATCAAAATAAGTGTATTTCTTTAAAATGCAAACAAAAGATAACTATTATGCATTTTGAAGTAAAAATTTGACATTTACAAAGTGCACTTTTAAAAAAGTCTACATAAGTGTGTTAAGAAACATGATGTATTATCACACACACACGGCTGTGGCGCTTCTCAACGATGTGTGTGGACAGAAGAGGAAATGAGAAGGAATTATCCGACAGCGTTTCTCTCAGCGCGGCCAACGCAATGCATCTCAATGCAAAGCGCTCTCAGGCCGTGTTTGGACAGGTGTGTTTGTGTTTGGACCTTGTCCTTCTGCCCTTTTAAAAAGGTTAGTCAAAGGAGTTCATCCGTCAGCTATAGTTCTCCCTTTAAAAGCCATCATCAGTGGTTTTCCGTTCACGTGTTTGACCAATCAAGCTAACGGCTAATCAGGTGAAAAGCAGTCACGTATTGACTCCACTGGAATGACCTTTATATCTCATTTCACGGCTAAAATCGATGTATAAAAGGCTTAATATGCTGGCACATGGAGGGCCGACTGCAACAAAAAGCAGACTCTGGCGCTAAACAAAACCTCCTGCTGCTAACACCAATGAGCGGACAACATGTCATAGCTGCCTCAGGAGACAACGTTCAGGCTCTGTGTCGTGTTAACAACAGCTCGACACGTGTACCGCGGTAAAACCAAGAGGAACTGGTGGAAGACGTGGAGTAGGTGTGTTTTGACATGTTGCTAGCTTAGCTGTGGCTACTAGTCAGATTTACTGTATGAATGATAGCGTGTGTGAAAACTATGAACAGGTTTAAATTGTTAATTATGGTTAATTAACTCTTTTATTTGTAGTTAACATGATTAATACATCAACGTGGCCAATATTTGCTATTTTTATTCAATAATGATAACTGTGTGGTGGATTAGCAGAAGTGGTTTGTAATACTTAGTGTCCGAAAATCTGAATTTCTAATAAAATGTTAGAATTTTATCGGACTTTGCATTCTAGGTTTATTTATTTATGTATTTATTTGTATTTATCAAGAAATTAAGTGTAAAATAATTGAATAATCATTTAATATTCAATCATTGTGTACATCTTATTTATTATTGTTAAATGCATCCGACATTGATTATTTATATAAAACCTGAAAAAGGTTATGCAACTTTTATAATATATTTTTAATAAACAAAGTAATTTTAGTTTTATAAAAAAACTAAAGTTCTAAAACTTTTGTAAGCTATGAAACTTACATTTGTAATAAAAAAAGTAATTTTAGTGCTTCTACTTAATTTTAGTTACTTTTTAAGACAACATTTCTCATTTTTGTTTGAAGTTTTTCATCTAATATTTATATTTTATTTTATTTTAGTATTATATATAATAGTATTCATCTGGTCATGTGATTTCAACATGCCTGTCCTCATGAACATGTCCTCCATGTATGATAAACTTTTATTAGAATTACTAAATTTTATTAGAATACTAATATGACTGAAGTGTACATGATGAACATACTTTTTAAAAGTACCATTCATTTCTTTCTGTGTAAAGTTTTGAAATAATGGAGTTCACCTTTAAACACACAATTATCGTTCCCATCAGCAGTTATTACATTTCCAGGTTCATCCAAACGTAATAACTCGCTCCGTATCTGAAATGACTTTCCTTTATAGCCAATGTCACCAAGTCTGCTCGTTTTTCAACCACCTGACTCTTCAATCCGTATAAATTCAGATGGATAAAATTAATCACCTTTTTTTCAAACCCTTAATCCTTTTTCACTTAGAAATAGGTCACCGAATGGAAATAAAATGGCTTGCGAATGCCATTACATGTTGACTTATTCATCTTATTAGTTAGTGTGAACTCAGCAGCCCTACATAGACTGGGTTATTCAGGTTTTTAGCCTAATAATGAGTGTCACGTCCCTTATGCTGTCAGCCGTCGGTTAATGAAAGTGCCTCAAGACCAAACGTAGAAGTTTTTTTTTTTTTTTTTTAATCCAATGATGTTGAGAAGAACATTATCATTAGGAGGAGTTATTACAGTCCATTCACACACTGGCCTTTATCAAGGTTTGAGATAAATCAAACACATGTCCTGGTAACTTCAGGTTCATGTGCTGTTAATGAAAAAGCTGCTGTTCCTCTCTGCTCCACTCATTCGGAGGTTTTTTTTTCCACTTCTTTTCCGGCTGACCTCTCCCAAACTAGCTGGCAGATTAGTTCTGGGCTCCCTCGGGGAATACAGAGGGCCAGTGTTGCAAATTTGTCACCCAGAGTGTTAAAAATCCCAGAGGAATGTTAATCTTTCTGGTCTCCTCACACACTCCAGTAATCCACCTACTGCCTCCAAGAAACCCAGCCGCCCCATTCCCATCGGCCGGCCCGCATTACAACACCACTGCAAACCAAGCGCATTATTTAACTTTCAACGCATGCTGAGTACATTACAGAAAGATTCAAACTAAGTCATTTCCTTGTTTAAAGAAGTAAGTAAGTAAGTAAATAAATACATTTGAATATTAGTATTTTCAATGGATTTCATTGTACAGCACTGTGGTCAACTTTGTTGTTTTATTATGTGCTTTATAAATAAAGTTGGAGTTGGATAAACAAACAAACAAATAAATAAATAAATTATATTTCTACTAGTACAAATAATAATAATAATAACAATTATTATTATTATTATTATTATTATTACATTTAACATTTCAACTTTTTCAATTTTATCATATTATTATTCTCAGTTGTGGTTCTCGTAGATTTTTATTTCAGTAAATAATGTGCAAACTTAAAAATTAAATGTATTATTATTATTATTATTATTATTATTGTTGTTGTTATTGCATTTTAATACTAATTTTAATAATAATAATACGATTTAAAATAATAATTTATTATTAAATTTTACATAATCAAAACTAAGAGTTTGCAATATATATATATATATATATATGGTGATATATATATATATATATAGAACCGTGTTTTTGTTTTTGTTTTTTTTCTTCATGCACAGAAGCCTGTATTAGAAATATCCAAAAAGGTGTGAATAGTAACCTTCAGCATCTGTGGTCATATTTTACAACAAAATGAAAACTAAGAGTTTACAGACAAACAAACAAACAAACAAACAATTAAAAAAAAAAATATATATATATATACTGTATATATATGTTTTTTTTTTTTTTTTTTTTTTTTTTTTATTGTTTGTTTGTTTGTTTGTCTGTAAACTCTTAGTTTTCATTTTGTTGTAAAATATGACCACAGATGCTGAAGGTTACTATTCACACCTTTTTGGATATTTCTAATACAGGCTTCTGTGCATGAAGAAAAAAAACAAAAACACGGTTCTATATATATAATACTATACTGATGTACACGAATTATATGAATCATCTTTCTTTTACCTATAACCAGTATCACAGCACAAGGACTCACAAGACTCAGTGGAAAAGAGAAGCTGAACGATTTTAACAGTTTGACCTGCAGATCTGATTGAATCTTTTATGTGGAAAGCAGTCCGTCGGCGTGCAGTGATTCAGGGAACATCTCACCCCCTCATAACCCAACCTTTACTAATTCATCACACCCATCTGTTGTGTTGCATGAGCCTGACCTCTTTCAGAGACATGAATACACTCGCTGGAAGGGATGACTTCTGTTTTCGGACAGGCCGTGGCCCTGATCTTCTGCTGAATCTCTCACAAACCAAAGCAGCTCACAGTGACGCTCATTCAAAACCAGAATCAAAATGGCTATTCAAAGAAATGCAACTTTCAATGATTTCTTGGTCTTTTTCAGCTGCACCATTTGAATTGAACAAAAACAGCATTTCAACACATTCGACTTCCATAATCTGACATATTTACACAAGTGTGACGTAAGCAACACCAAGGCTGCGGCTTCAGTTCTCGGAGAATCAACACATGGACACATATAAGGTACGAGAGGCGTCACAATATTGTGAATACAGTCAGAATATACAATAAAAAGCAAGACTTGATACTAGATTTGACTGTATTGTGCATATGCTATTCATATAAATAAATTCTTTATTATTATTTTTATTTTTGCATCTTAGAATTTGAAACTGTAATGCTTATAAATAATTGAAAAACTTTTGTCATCCAAGTCATTTGGTGTGACCAACATTCAGAATAAAAATAAAAATAAAACAGGAAATGTCATACAGTGTATAATAAAGTCTAAGTAAACGCCTCTTGAAAACACATTGGCCTTGAAAAAATACTTGTTTATATACTTTTGTGTTGACAATATGATTGATGAGTTCAAGGTGTAATAAAAATGTTTTTACTTGATAATAGTTACAGCATATGGCATACATGTCACGGTTCATAAATTCATGGGATCCTTCTCGTCCCGTGTATTGTTGTGTGTGTGTGTGTGTGTGCAGTGGGCGTGGCCGCTTCACTCCGGCAATCAGCGATCAGCTGATTTCATTCATCATCACCAGCTGCAGCTCATTTACTCACCTATAAAGCCTCACCTCATTTTCCTCTCTTTGTCAGATCGTTGTCAATGTTTTTCATGTGTGACCTCGTTCCCGCTGGCCGTCCTGTTCGTGTTCTCGTTCCTGTGTCGTGGTTCACTGAGTTCGTCTTCACCCGGATTATCGTCCTACTTCACTTCACATCACGGACATCATCGCTGACCATCTAGTCCCTGTGTCACCAGCAGCTCACCATCCCGGACTATTCTCTCTACACCTCAATAAACAGTTTACTTGCATTTTTGCTTCCGTCCATTCTTGTGATTATGACAGAACGATCTGACCAAGCTAAGGAAGCAGCAGGTAATCCATCATCCTTAGAAACATTCATCAACTCCAGCATGCAACGTATGGACCATCAAGAAAGGAATCTCAACGACACAGCCAGAGCAGTTCAAGCCCTGGTGACACAGGTGTCTGAGCTCACCCAGCAACTTCAACTTCTGCGAGGTTCCGCTGCGCCGCCCACACCAGCCGTTCCTCTTCATCCACCGGACTATGCTTCCCAGTCAGAGCCCCGCCTTCCTGTACCAGAGTCTTATGCAGGTGAGCCCAATTTTTGCAGAGCGTTTTTAACTCGCTGCGCGATGCATTTCTCCCTGCAACCTAGGACGTTCGCCAGCGAGTCTGCCAAGGTCGCATTTGTGCTCACGCTTCTGACTGGGAAAGCTGCGTTATGGGGGACGGCGGTGTGGGAGAGACAAGATCGCTGCTGCACCTCGTTCCAGACACTCTCGGATGAGATAAAGAGGGTCTTCGACCGTGCCAGCTCTGGGAGAGAAGCAGCCCGCATACTAGCGGAACTGAAGCAGGGGGAGAGATCAGTTTCCGACTACTCTATTGAATTCCGGACTCTAGCTGTAGAGTGTCAATGGAACGAGGAGGCGCAGTGGGACATGTTCCTGCATGGGCTGGCTGACCGCATCCAGAGGGAGATCTACGCCCTGGACCTGCCCACGTCCCTCGACGGACTCATTGAACTGGCCCTTCGAGTAGACGCACGGCTATCTCGGATCGAGCGACGGATGCTGCCCAGTCGAGGGACAGGAGGAGCCACAAGTCAACGGTCCAGCGGCGGGGATGCGGCCAGTCCCGTCTACGATCACGAGCCCATGCAGGTTGGGCGAGCTCGGCTTACTCGGGAGGAGAAGGAGAGGCGGAGGTCCCAGGGGCTCTGCCTATACTGTGGAGTGTTGGGACATTTCGCCTTCAACTGCCCAGCAAAAGGGCAGGCCCGGCAGTAAGCATGAGGCTACTGTCGGGTAGGACCTCCGCCGAGAAGACCTCATCTACATCTACGCTCCTCCCAGTAAGACTAAGATGGTCAGCCAACGAGCACGATTGTCAAGCACTGGTGGACTCTGGGGCCGAAGGTAACTTCATGGACTATTCATTTGCACACAAGTTTCAAGTTCCCCTCTTTCCACTCACCCACAAGATCAAGGTTCGTGCACTCAACGGCCAAGACTTACCCAACATAACACTCACCACCGGACCCATCACGCTTGTCACATCAGGCAACCACATCGAGACCCTTTCCTTTCACATACTGGATTCCTCCCTCACACCCATTGTTCTAGGACACCCCTGGCTCATCACCCATAACCCCAAGATAGACTGGCAACAACGAACAGTAGTGGAGTGGAGCACTAAATGTCATGAGTCCTGTCTTGTCTCTGCCTGTTCGTCTGTTTCTGTCTCTGTGTTTCAGGAGGAGCCTGTGGATTTATCTAACGTGCCTGCGGAGTACCAGGACCTGAAGGAGGTGTTCAGTAAGTCTCGGGCTGCGTCTCTTCCTCCGCACCGTCCCTATGACTGTGCAATAGATTTACTACCAGGTACGACTCCGCCTAAAGGCAAATTATATTCGCTTTCTGTTCCAGAAAGGGGGGCCATGGAGAAATATATTTCTGATTCTTTAGCAACGGGGTTCATCCGCCCTTCCTCTTCTCCAGCGGGGGCGGGGTTCTTTTTTGTGGGGAAGAAGGATGGATCTCTGCGACCTTGTATTGATTACCGAGGGTTGAACAGCATCACGGTAAAGAATACTTATCCTTTGCCGTTGATGTCTTCAGCCTTCGAGAGGTTGCAGGGAGCTACTATCTTCACTAAATTGGACTTACGTAATGCTTATCATTTGGTCCGCATCAGGAAGGGGGATGAGTGGAAGACCGCTTTTAATACCCCTAGGGGGCACTTTGAATACTTGGTCATGCCCTTCGGGCTGTCCAACTCCCCAGCGGTCTTCCAAGCACTCGTCAACGACGTGCTGCGAGATATGGTCGACCAGTTCATATATGTCTACCTGGATGACATATTGATTTTTTCATCTTCTCTCCAGGAACACGTGCAGCACGTCCGGCGAGTGCTTCAGAGGTTGCTAGAGAATGGACTTTTTGTCAAGGCGGAGAAATGCGATTTTCATGCACAGTCTGTTCCCTTCCTAGGTTACATTGTGTCGGCTGAGGGAATACGCATGGATCCTGAGAAGGTTAAGGCTGTAGTAGAATGGCCAAGTCCAGATTCCCGTAAGGCCCTACAGCGGTTTCTGGGGTTCGCCAATTTCTACAGACGGTTTATTCGTAACTTCAGCCAACTAGCCTCGCCTCTGACCGCCTTGACTTCCCCCAGAACGACGTTCAGGTGGTCAGACGCAGCTGAAGCTGCGTTTGCCAAACTCAAGAGCCGCTTCGTTTCGGCTCCCATCTTGATTACCCCTGATCCATCACGTCAGTTCGTGGTGGAGGTCGATGCGTCAGAGGTGGGGGTAGGTGCAGTGATATCCCAGCGTTCTCCCACAGACGACAGAGTGCACCCTTGCGCGTTTTTGTCCCACCGTTTGTCCCCGGCCGAACGCAATTATGACATTGGTAACAGAGAGTTGTTGGCAGTCAAGTTAGCGTTGGAGGAATGGCGCCACTGGTTAGAAGGTTCAGGGGTACCTTTTATCGTCTGGACCGACCACAAGAATCTGGAATACATTAAGACTGCTAAAAGATTGAACTCCAGGCAGGCTCGGTGGGCACTTTTTTTCGGACGTTTTGACTTTACTCTCTCGTACCGCCCAGGCTCCAAGAACATCAAGCCTGATTCTTTGTCGCGTATTTTTGACCGTTCCGAGCGCCCGTCTACTCCCGAGTGCATTTTACCCGAGAATCTATTTGTCTCCACACTCGTATGGGAGGTCGAATCGAAGGTCAAGACGGCCTTAGAAGGGGTAACGCCTCCGGTCGAGTGCCCACCGAATCGGTTGTTTGTGCCGGAGGGATTAAGGTCGGACGTTATTCAGTGGGGGCATTGTTCCAACGTGGCTTGTCATCCTGGAGTTAGCCGCACCAAGTTTCTGGTTAAGCAACGATTCTGGTGGCCACGTATGGCTCATGACGTTCACAGTTTTGTGTTGGCTTGCTCAGTTTGTGCCATTGGCAAGACTTCCAATCGACCCCCTGATGGGCTACTTCAACCGCTGCCAGTCCCTTCGAGACCCTGGTCCCACATTTCGCTAGATTTTGTTACCGCCCTCCCACCCTCCCAGGGTAACACGGTAGTTTTGACCGTGGTGGACCGGTTCTCGAAGGCGGCCCATTTCATTCCCTTGCCCAAATTACCCTCAGCCAAGGAGACAGCGTTGACCGTCGTTAACCACGTCTTTCGCTTACATGGCCTCCCGACAGACGTGGTTTCTGACAGAGGACCCCAATTTGTGTCCAAATTTTGGCGAGAATTTTGTAAACTGTTGGGGGCGACTGTTAGCCTGTCCTCAGGGTTTCATCCCCAGAGCAATGGTCAAACTGAGAGAGCCAATCAGGATCTGGAGAGAACGTTGCGATGTCTGGTCTCCAAGAATCCTTCCTCATGGAGTCAGCAACTGTCTATGGTGGAGTACGCCCACAATTCGTTACCAGTGTCATCTACGGGCCTATCTCCGTTTGAGTGTAGCGTAGGTTACCAGCCACCAGTTTTTCCTAGTCTGGAATCCGAAGTCGCAGTCCCCTCCGCTCACGCCTTCGTCCAGAGGTGTCATCGCACTTGGACTAGAGCCCGTGAGACTCTACTCCAAGTGGGAGCGCGCACCAAGGCCAAAGCCGATCGCCACCGGTCTAAGCCTCCCGTTTACGTCGCTGGTCAAAAAGTGTGGCTTTCTACCAAGAACATTCCTCTCCGCTCCGTGTCTAATAAGCTTGCTCCAAAATTTATCGGCCCGTTTACTGTCACCAAGATCATTAGTCCGGTGGCAGTCCGCCTCAAACTCCCTCCAGTGTACAGGAGAATTCATCCCGTGTTTCATGTGTCCAAAATCAAGCCCGTGTTTTATTCTCGAATTAATCCGCCAGTCCCGGTTCCCCCACCGCCGCGTCTCGTAGACGGGGAACCATCATATTCGGTAAATCGTATCCTGGACGCAAGGCGGAGGGGACGCGGAGTCCAGTACTTGGTGGACTGGGAAGGTTACGGTCCGGAGGAGAGAAGTTGGGTGCCTGCCAGAGACATTCTGGATCACTCCCTTATTGATGATTACAATCAACAGGTAAGGGAGTCTGGGGACGCCAGGAGGCTTCCCTAGGAGGAGGGGTACTGTCACGGTTCATAAATTCATGGGATCCTTCTCGTCCCGTGTATTGTTGTGTGTGTGTGTGTGTGTGCAGTGGGCGTGGCCGCTTCACTCCGGCAATCAGCGATCAGCTGATTTCATTCATCATCACCAGCTGCAGCTCATTTACTCACCTATAAAGCCTCACCTCATTTTCCTCTCTTTGTCAGATCGTTGTCAATGTTTTTCATGTGTGACCTCGTTCCCGCTGGCCGTCCTGTTCGTGTTCTCGTTCCTGTGTCGTGGTTCACTGAGTTCGTCTTCACCCGGATTATCGTCCTACTTCACTTCACATCACGGACATCATCGCTGACCATCTAGTCCCTGTGTCACCAGCAGCTCACCATCCCGGACTATTCTCTCTACACCTCAATAAACAGTTTACTTGCATTTTTGCTTCCGTCCATTCTTGTGATTATGACAATACATACATACATACATAAATACATAACTTTTTCCCATAATGTTTTCAAAAGCTGTTTAAAGCCATTTGCGATTATTATTATTATTATTACTACTATTATTATTTAAAAGTTGCTGTCACAGATAATAATTTCCTGTCAGATAAACATTTTATGACAGAGAAAAACTTGAAGAAAAAAATATAAATAAATATATATTTCCATATTTCCATGTGTGTGTGTGTGACATTATTTTAATGGCTTTTATGCACAGTTATTAAACAATCTTTAAAAAATTGTTTTTTTGTACCATTCAATATATATATAATATATTATTATTATTATTATTTATTTTTTCTTATATTTCATTTGCCATTTTCCACTTCCGTGGTTACTCGTTTATACGAGTAAAAACGTGTATACATATTTATGCATTTTATGATATTTGAAGAAAAAAAAGGAAAAGCATGCTATTTATTTATTTTTTTACATTAATTATTAATGTGTTCAAGATGTATATGAAAAATATTATCAAAAATGTTACTACCAAAATGTTACTGAGGCTTACACCATATGCTTACACTGTTTTTTAGAGGCATTAAATTGAAACTTTCTTTTGAAATTTAAAATCGAACATAATCCATAAACCTTACTTCTTTCATGCTAGATTTTTCAAATACTATTCCTTATATTTCCTTTCCTACTTCTCACTCCCGTGGCATGGGCTACACAAGCCGAAAATGGTTTCAGAAGCCGAGCGAATGACTACACTTAATGAAAGATGAACGATTACAACAATAATTAAGAAACTGAAAATAGGGTCAATATGGTCTTCAAGCAAAGTTTAATTTATTCAATCGTTCTCTATCTGGACGCTTCGACCAATGAGCCAGATTTTGTGAGGAAGGTGTGACTTGAGTTGTCAGCGAGTGCAGCCAACCACGCATTCTCCATCGCTGATAGATCGACACTTGGACTGAACTTCCCAGGTGTGGCTGAAAGCGTAAATAAAATCATAAGCGTGATTCAAAGGGAACGCCAGATGCTAATAACAGTGTACATCCGAAACCTCCTTTACAGGAAAATCTCTTTCATGTACTGATACGTCGCTCCTTGTTTACAACGCAGGAATGATGTATGCTCTCCGGTAGAGTCGCGAACCCAAACAACCGAGGCCAGACAGAAGCACAAAAGATGTTGAAAAGCCGTCTAGAAGAAGATATCCCGTCGCTCTCTACACTTCCCCATTCCCCTATCACCTCGTCCTCCCCTCGGGACACGGGAGAATACAAGAAAGCAATTTGTTAATGCCGGCGGTGTCGAGTTATTCCTTTGTTTCCTATTTCACAGAGAGCTTCGGTGCCAAGGAGTAGGATAAGAATTACAGGTTGTCCTGCGGTTCCTCGACAAAACAGGCCTTTGTTTGACACCTTGACAGTAAAGCGACCCCTCGGTCGGACACCTAGCGTATCTCTTTCACATTCCCCAGAAAGACAAGGAGATCCCAGAGACGAGGGAAGGAGTGTATTGAGTTTTCCCCGCCCTGCCAAAACCCTCAGAGAGGTCGCATAATTGGCATTTTTCATCTAAGATCTTGGAGTACAAAAACACTTCAGAAGTTGGTACTCCCATCATGCCTCAGTCCTCAGGCGAGCAGATGCCATCTGCAGGCTCTGGTTTCACCGGGGCTTTGTGTTTGGCCTCAGTTATCAGAGATTTACTCATCCGCGGCACCTATCCCATGGCATGAAGGGCCCGTTAGATTTATGGTTGCATGTGCACTGGGTAACCTTATAGTGTCAGGGGTTCACTTGCTGTCAGGTATTACACATTTACAGTGTTGGGGAAAGTTGCTTTTAAAAGTAATGCATTACAATATTGCGTTACTCCCTAAAAAAGTAACTAATTACGTTACTTAGTTACTTTTTATGGAAAGTAATGAGTTACATTACTTTTGCGTTACTTTTGCGTTACTTTTTAAATATGAGCAAGGCTTGATTGTTTTTAATACAAGAAGTTCTATTTATAGCGAATGTAAAAGCCCTTTCACACCAAAAAATGTAATGAATAAACTTCAGGCTGAAGGAAAAGTAAATTCACGTCTGTACAGTAGAATGCAAGAGAAGAAGGTTCAACACTCTTCAGCAATAAAAAAACAATGAAGCACAATTGTTAGTTTATCTAAAGTAATTTTTGCTTATTAGTATGGTTTAACTGGATCATCAAAGGTCAGCAAAACATTGGTTAATAAAATGGGATTAGATACATTTGTGTTATTTACCATATTTAATTATTGCAGGTTTGCGTCATATTCTGAGTTTGCATTTCACTGTTTTAATTCATTTTGATGAATACTAAATCTGTTTTTTGCGAGAGAGATGAATTAATGCACATTCACATTTAGTCTAGAACTACAGTAACATGTTCACACAGCAACATGTTCACACAGCGCACTGTCATTCAATAAATGGGAAAAAGTAACTAGCGTTACTTTTTTGAAAAAGTAACTCAGATATTTTCTTGTAAATTAAAAAGTAATGCGTTACTTTACTAGTTACTTGAAAAAAGTAATATTATTACGTAACTCGCGTTACTTGTAATGCGTTACCCCCAACACTGCACATTTATTGTGTGCGAGTTGTCGAAAGTATCAAAGGGTGTGTCTCAAAGGGAAGCTTTTTGACCAATGAACTTCAATGATTATTGCAACCATTTCTGATTTTATTAAATTGGTAAATCTTTTCTCCCTCTCTCTCTCTTTCTGTAAAGAATGATCCCATGAAGAGTAATGTCCAATTAAATATTTTAGAACAGAAAAAATAAAAATAAATAAAGTAAAAAAAAAATAAATTTGATAGTCAAAGGAGAAATCTCTATTAAGTTATTTATTTTTTGTTTTCTTTGTTTTATTTATTTATTTATGCATGTGCCAGGAAATCTATCTATCTATCCCCAAAATTTTACAAATTATATATTTTTATTTCAAAATAAGTATTAACCTCACTCTTCCCTAATAATTCCAAACAAAACAAACAAACAAACGAACGAACGAACCAATCAATCAGTCAGTCAGTCAATCACTCAATCAATCAATCAATCAATCAATCAATCAATCAATCAATCAGTCAGTCAGTCAATCACTCAATCAATCAATCAATCAATCAATCAATCAATCAATCAATCACTCAGTCAATCAGTCAATCAGTCAATCAATCAATCAATCAATCAATCAGTCAGTCAGTCAATCACTCAATCAATCAATCAATCAATCAGTCAATCAATCAATCAGTCAATCAATCAATCAATCTATCCCAGATTTTTCCAAGTTCACCTTATTATGAGTAACCTTGTCTCGTGGATAAATGCCTAGGTCATATTTAACCTAAAAATAAAATAAATAAATAAATAAAAACAGAAAACATGAAAAACAAACAACAAACAAACAAATAAATGAATGAATAAATAAATAAATAAATAAATAGATAAATAAAGTATAATTAGTCTTTAATAAAGTAAATCAGTCTACTTTTAGCACTAGAGCGATGTTATTTTCATGACAATTAAGCATTATCCTCAACCTACCTCAATTTCATATATTTATAATGTGGAGGGAAAAATAACTAAAACTGCAAGTTGAACCCAGCATAAATTAAATGGAGTACAACAAATACTACCATGATTTGGATACTTACAATGGTACTTCTCAACTTTGAGTTACGCTGACAAACTTTTGGCAGTGGGGTGCTTACTGAAAAAATAACAAATCATTTTACTTGTTTTTTTGGAAAAGTTGCTCACTTCACTTCAGCCCTAACAGAGTTAGGTGATGGACAATGAACAGATGTTTGCTGCTTTTTGAAAATGTGTCCGTTTCTCCTTTATCTATCCCATCATAGAGCGCAACAGTCTCACTCAGAGCGAAATTGAGTTTCAAGTGAAGAATAAAGGAAAATGCTTTCATTGGCCAAGCAATGGTTTTAATGCTTTTCCCATGATCTCCTTATTTTAGTTATTCTCTGGCTCCAGAATTGAGAAAGAAACTCAAGTCCTCTAAAAACAACTTTTGGCAGTCACTCTCTCACTGGCAATTATACAAAGACAAGCTCCCAAAAAAGTTTAACGCAGAAATCTTCGGTGTCCTCGAAATCCCCATTTTGACTGACACACGCAAAAGCATAATGGCAAAGATTTGAATCTTTCCGAAGTTAGGAACTAAATTTATGCTAACCTTGAACTGAACTGTGGCTGCACGTCCTTCGCTGCATTTTGCTGATGTCACTCATTGCTTTCACCATGTCGTACATTCATGATTGAATACGTTGATTTCTATTCATTCTCCAATCTGCTGCTTTGTACTAGCAAATGATGGGAAGAGATAATGAAAAAGAGAGAGAGGGGGAGATGGGAAGGAGAAATCAAATTAAAGAGACCGTAATCAACAAGCATCACATGGTAATTCAATTTAGGAAGTCTTTCTTATGACTTTAATTTCCATAGTTCAGATCGGGCCTCATATGTAGCTCCTAAACAAAATGGCTCTTTGACAGTTTATTAGCATTTAGAGTTGGGTTTAAAGAACAACAAACCCAGCGAGGACATCTGGCTGACCATTTACATTTGACCACTGGCAGAAACTGGCCAAAGGAGAGCTGTGACAAATCAATTGTGTGATAAACTTTGCCAGAGTTTTAATTTTTGGTCGCACTGGCCCTTTAAATAAACTTGTTTTCATTGCTAATGCAGGATTAGCAGGATGGTTCATGCTAATAACACAAACCAGATACCACACAGGAAGAAACTTCATTACCAGGATGACGCTAATTGATACGATTTGAAAGATATACCAGGAATGCGTCTGTGAAGCAGATATGTTATTAGCCAAAGACATACTGTATTCCTTTGAAGTTATATTAATGAGTTCATATTTCAGCTTCTTAATCTATGGTAGTGTCTGGCATCTGTATGAAAACAAGAGCAGAAAGAAGATTGCTTTGTCTGGCACCGGCAAAATCTTTCATGGATCTGTGAATGACCAAAACAAAGGAGAAGAAAAACATTCCATTTGTGTTCAAAAGAAAAGATGACTCTTCGTCTGTGGGCTTTATGACACAGATGTCAAATACTGTCTCTTTGATACTCTGTAGATGTAGATTTTAAATGGGATTCTGGTCTACAACACAATCACATGTTAGCTCAACTGCTGGCGCATGTTGCTAGTAATGCCAAAGTCATGAGTTTGATTCTCAGAGGACATTCATACTTATGATACTTCTAGTTATCCTTTGTGAAAAACAAGTGCACTTAATTGTACTGAATGTGCACTTATAGTGTACTTCAAATTAAAAGTATATTGAGAAACTGTTTAATAAATAACTTAAAATTAATTAAATGGGTCATATGACATTGCTAAAAAGAACAATAGTTGGTGTATTTGGTGTAATGCAATGTGTTTATGAGGTTTAAGGTTAAAAAAACACATTATTTTCCACATACTGTACATTATTGTTGCTCCTCTATGCCCCGCCTTCTGAAACGCGTCGATTTTTACAAAGCTCATCGTTCTGAGAAGCGAGGCGTGCTCTTTGGCCAGCTATCCAGAATGCCTCAAGCGTGAGACGGAAATTTTACGCCCCTCACCGTATTGTGATGCCGTTTCCCGGCGCGATGAGACTAAAACAATAAAACCCATTACAAACGAGGCATTTGTTGCATCCAGTGGGGACATTATGACTTAGACTGTCTTTTCACGCGTCGCGTTGCATCGCGCCTCGTAAACATTACTATGTCTGCATTTGTGATCGGAGAAAAGACAAACAACAAGCACTACTCTACACCGCTCAAAACTCGCGTTTGAATCATCAGAAGCAGAAACATACTTACAGGCTTTGAGTCAGAAGCGCCAGACTGTCCTTGCAAAGTTGGAATTGCTCCACTTTATAGAAACAGCCTTTGTGCAAGCATGCAAGCAAGGCTACTCTCCTGCCAGGTTCAGGAAATAGTCCTCTGTGAATTGCGCCACACACACTCGAATATTTGGGTTGTACTGCTCTGGAACAATGTTGTAAATACAACTTAACCACTGATTTCTAATTGTATCCTCTTTTGGAAGCCCAAAGAAAGTAGTTTCGCAGCAGCAACATTACAGAGAGAATAAAAGTCACGCCCTCTTTCTTTGCATAAACATTTGGGCGGTGTTATGAAAATCTCACCACATGGTGACGTAGACATGTGGGGACGTGTTTGAATGAGCCGTTTTAGGGGGGCGTGGCAGAGTCTTAACTTTGATAAAGAATATCTCTTTGGTTTTGAGACTTTAGTCTTTGCAACTTCAGGGATCTTATCTATGCACAATCAGCTTGTAACACTCCAAAGAGAAAGGAAAACTTGAAATCGCATCATATGACCCCTTTAAATAAACTTGAAGAGTTTGTTTTTATAGCTATGATTCTAAAATGTGCACATTGTAAAAGATTCAAACATACAATTTCAATCATTGTTTTAATATTTTTGTCATACTTCAAAGTACCCTTATTTTGATGTGCTGACTAACATACTAAAGTACTTGACTGTCATTTTTGCTGTGGTGTGTTATTCAATACATTCAAGTGACTTCCCCTGAAGTGCTTGTGTGAAGTACATATATAGAGTAAGTGGCAATTAACTCAGTTTAACTGAGAATGCAAGTCAATTATGAAGGCCAGATTTCAAGTACCAAGATAAACATTCGAGCACAAAACTGAAATCTCTATAACAGCTGCAAAGATCTCAGAGCCACTTTCCATATTCATTTATATAATTTGTCCGAAATCATTCACATAGTTTGTATATGAGGAATTATCGATTGTGAATAAGTGTTTTGGTCACAATTTAAAATATTATTATTACCTAAATTGTATGATGTTACATGTGTTGAATGTTAAATAAACAACTTCCAGTCTAGACGTTCAAACAGAAACACATTCCAAAACAATCCGTTTTGAATATGCCTTGGATTTAATTAATTTGTTTTCTCTTTTTCATTAATTTATTCATTAATATATTTATTAAAACATGTTGGTATTAAAGAAAAGTTGCAATTGAAGAAATGTTATTAAACGAATGTTGCGATGAAGTTGTTGAAACAAAAGTTGTTAATAACGAATGTTATTAAAATTGTGAAGTTGTGATTAGACATTAAATGAAAGTTGTGATTAAACAAATGTTGTTATTAAACAAAAGTTGTGATGAAAGTTGTGACTAAACAAATATTTTAAAAAATAAAGTTAATTGATGAAGTTGCAATGAAACGAAAGTTGTTATACATGAAAGTTGTTAAACATGTTATTATTAAATGCAAGTTGTGATGGAACAAAAGTTGCAATTAAACATGATTTTTTAATGTGTGAAGTTGCAGTGAAACATGCTAATAAAAGAAAGCTGTGATTAAACAAATGTTGCTATTACACTATAGTTGCAATGAAATGAAAGGTGCGATTAAACAAATGTTATTAAACGAAAGTTGCAATGAGCTGAAAGTTGTGATTAAACCAATGTTGCTATCACACAAAAGCTGTGATTAAACAAATGTTATTAAACAAAAGTTGCAATGAAGTTGCAATGAAAATAAAGCTGTGATTAAACAAATTTTATTAAACGAAAGTTGCAATGAAAATAAAGTTGTGATTAAATGTTATTAAACTAGTTGTGAAGTTGTAATGAAACAAAGATTGTAATTAAATATGTTATTAAATTGAAATTGTGATGAAACAAAAGTTGTGAATAAAAGATATTTTTTAAAAGATGTGATGAAGTTGCAATGAAAAAAATTTAGTGATTAAACAAACGTTATTACGCACAAGTTGCAATTAAACAAATGTTGCTATTACACAAAAGTTGCAATGCAAATGTTTCAGTGAAAGTTGTGAAAAAGTTAATTGTTGTTATTAAATTAAAGTTTAGATGAAATTGCGATGAAATGAAAATGTCCATCTTTTTTATTGTGATGTACATTTAAACATAGTGGATTATTTAAAAAAAAATATAATAATAAAAAACAATATAATAAAAAAAACACGTAGGGCTGGACTTCAGCTGTTGATTGAATGAAAGTGAGTTTGCAGTCGATAGATAGATGGTTGCTATATAGTATTCAGGGTGGTTTTGTAGGGTTTTGATATGTGGTCAAAGGTACGGCACGTGGTTGCTAGGTGGTTGCATTAGTCGGTGCTAAGGTAACAAAGGTGTTCTGGGTGGTTGCTAGACAATAAAATACAGTTACCTTTGAAGAAAAGTGTTTTTTTATGCCCATAATGACGTAGTTAAGACTCAACCAGCAGCCAAACCATAAACATGCATGAAGACAGAGGAAGCAAATGAAAACCAATCAAACGGTGTGAAATGCATCTTGAAATCATTATGGAGGAGCCAAAAAGGATGCATAATTTTCCAAAAACATTCCCGACAGCAGTGTTGCACCACATCTGAGCACAGATCTTACCTGGGTCCAATTAAACAAGTAAGGCTTGAGTAGTAGAGAGCTGCAGTATCGGGGTAAAATACCCCCAGGCACATGACTGGATGTGTTCCAAGAACCTCCACGTCTAGTGATCTCAGTTCTGATATCCAGCAACCCTCAGGGCAGGAACTGATAGGGGCATGAGGTGTCCCATTTTAACTCTTTAAAGGGATAGTTCACCCAAAAATGGAAATCCTATTATTAATTACTCACCCTAATGTCGTTCCAAAACCGTAAGACCTTCGTTCATCTTCGGAACTCAAATTAAGAGCAATGCAACCGAAATGTTTCCAGACCCAGAAAAGCAGTAAGGCCATCGTTAAAATAGCCCATGTGACATCAGTAGTTCAACTCCAATTTTACAAAGCTACGAGAATACGTTTTGTGTGCAAAAAATTTAATAAAAATAAAATAACGACTTTATTCAACAATTCTTCTCCTCAAAACCATCTTCCGCCATTATCGAGAGTACCTCTGCACGTAAAAAAAGAGCAGCGCATGCATGTTCTACGTCAGCAGCAGCACGCGCATGCATTGTTTGTACGAGGTACTCTCGATAATGGCAGAAGACGATTTGGAGGAGAAGAATTGTTGAATAAAGAGCAATGCAACTGAAATGTTTCCAGACCCAGAAAAGCAGTAAGGCCATCGTTAAAATAGCCCATGTGACATCAGTAGTTCAACTCCAATTTTACAAAGCTACGAGAATACGTTTTGTGTGCAAAAAATTTAATAAAAATAAAATAACGACTTTATTCAACAATTCTTCTCCTCAAAACCATCTTCCGCCATTATCGAGAGTACCTCTGCACGTAAAAAAAGCGCAGCGCATGCATGTTCTAAGTCAGCAGCAGCACGCGCATGCATTGTTTGTACGAGGTACTCTCGATAATGGCAGAAGACGATTTGGAGGAGAAGAATTGTTGAATAAAGTCGTTATTTTTGTTTCCTTTGCACACAAAAAGTATTCTCGTAGCTTCGTAAAATAGCGGTTGAACCACTGATGTCACATGGACTGTTTTTTTTTTTCAATTTCATTGTAAATTTAACATGAAAATATCTGCCGTCCTTTTTGTTTCAAAACACCTACGTTTTGCAACCCCGTCAATTCCTGATGGATAAAATCAAGTCCCACTCTACATATTCAAATCATGTTGAATATAAAATGGTTTGCAGATGTTGTTTTATGTGGATTCTAAAGACATTATTTTGGAGTATCTGCCTCCTTGTAATTTAAAAATACTCTCGGATCAATACAGAAGTTTCACCGTTATCTGGGGCAGTGGATTCATTTTGAAGTCTAACCAGCAAGTGTGATAGAAAGGTGTTTTATTTTTATTTTTTATAAATCCCAAATAACACACAAGCAATATTGCACAAACAGATAGGGAACTGACAAAAAAAAAATCAAGTATTATATCAGAGAGAGAAATGATTCATTCCTCGCAGTAAGGCTGTGAATGATGAGGCTGTTACAGCCGGCAAGAAGAATGCATCTATTGCTGGTTGTAGTCTGGTATTTATTAGTAGACATGCCTACCTGGGGCCATTTGATACAAGTTAATATGTTCTCTGTGTTGGCCATAAATTTGAGGGTAATTTAAAGAGAAAAAAGAAAGAAGCGGAATAACCTTTCTAATGACAAAGAAATAGCAAACCTTTGTTTCCTCAAGTTAGTCATGCAGTGGACTTTTAGTGCACCTGTACACATATATCACATCCCTGGGAGACAGGAAGTGCTGCCATATCACTCATTACCAATTCAGTCTCCAGGCCAGATGTTAGAGGCTTCTGCTCAGTGGAATTGCAATGTCTTCCATGGGATCATCATATCTTCTGTTCCAATTTCTTGTCCTGTTTATAGCCTTTTCCCATCATGGGTTTATACAAAAAAAAACTGGCCTAACATATAAATAAATAAAGGAATATATCCACTGAATACAAAAATGAATCTTGTCTAGCTGGCCAATACAGATAAAATCTTGTAAAACTTAAATTACTTGTTATAAAATTACTTGTTATAAAATTACTTGTTATAGCCTCGCTAGAATAATTAATAAGTAATATTTGTTTTACACCATAATTTCACACTATTGTACACACATTATTATTATTATTATTATTATTAATTAAAAAAAAAAAAAAAAGTAATTTTGGTGATTAAAAATTGTAATAAAATATATTTTTTTGTCAAAATTAGGAGAATGACTTGTGTCTTGGTAGAATCAGTTAGAATACAAAATCATAAATATTATTATTAATTTAGATATTTAATTTATTTAGTTTTTTTAAGAAACTAAGTAATTTTTG